>MVGU01001437.1:45000-80000 GCA_002005505.1 Botryococcus braunii | reverse complement strand
CACTGCCGAGACGCCCCGAACTCCAGGTTCCCGCCTCGCCCCCCCCCCCCCCCGGGCGGCCCCCAACCACCCCGGCCCCCTCCTTGCGTGCACATATGTCTTGGCGAGCCCAGGGTCTCCTGTCTGTTGACTCTCCTGACTGTTGACTCTCCCAACTGCTGATTCTCCCCTTGCGCAAGTGTAGTGAATCAAAGGAGGGCCTTCAGCGCATGTGCTCGACTCTCAACACGTGGACCTGCACGCGCTAAAAATGCCCGGGCATTTGTTCTCGTAAGCAGGCTCAGAAATGTCTCGGTTGACTTATGCGACAAGTGATACAGGCAAGAATTGCATGATATGGGGAAGACTAGCATGATAGGGGAAAGGCTTGCATGATACGGGAAAGGCTGCATGATACGGGGACGAGATGAAGGCATGAGGAGGGTGCTTGGGCCATGATGGTGCAGCGGCGATGGCGGCTGGAGGGATGGCGGGCGAGGGCAACATCTTGCTGCAGGGAGCAGCTGACATGCCTCTAGGGGAGTTGGGGCCCCGTGGGGACCAGCCCGTGAGTCTTACCCTGGTTCCCCTGGCGCCTGGTCTCCAGCGGGCGCCCCTGATGGAGCTGCGACATCCCGATCTTGGTGTCTTGGACACCCTCTCCCTCTCCCTCCTCGTCTGCTGAGCGACCTTGTCTGCTCCTTCCCTGCTGTTCAGGTGCCTGCTGCTCTCATGAGCAGACGACGGAATAAGAGGGCATTTCTGCCGTTTGACTCACCAACCCTGGTAGGGGCTGGACTTGGACAAGGCATGGTACTAAGTTTATGATGTGTAGGGTATCTTTCACTTTTTTCATTCCTGAAGGTGGACAAAGCTGGGCCTGCAGCGGGGCGCACCTGCTCAGAAAGCATTAGGGGTTCTTGCAAGCAACGCTCGGCTTGGGAATGGCAAAAAAACAATCTTGAGAGATCCAATGATCCAGGCCTTGCGCGGGTGGGCATTTTTGCATAGCACAGCAACCCCGAGTGGTGGTCGTGTGCTGTTAGTCGTCATGAACGGGACAGCAGAGACGATTCCTCTTTGATGTTGTCCCTGGGTGTGATAGGAAGGAGGCACTCCGGCGCTTCCGACGTTTTCAGAAATATGTCCGTAAACTGTTTGGGCATGGGCAGATGCATTTGAATTTTTTGACCCGTGCTTGGAGGCATGTGTGCGTGTGAAACTATGGGGTTAACGCCGATTGAGCACCCCGGGAAGGTTGTCCAGAGATTCTGTCCGAAGCTAAGAAAAGATCGCATGGAGACAAGGCCGGCTTCAATGTGAAGACAGACTGCTGGGAAGTCCGAACTGAAGTTGTTTCGTACTCGACCTGTGGTGGGTCTCATTTCTATCCTTGAAACTGCTCTGTCACGAGAACCGGATTGTGGGCACCTGGGCCTCCATGCTCATCCCTCTTGTTCAGTGTAGATTTGCTTTGCTCTACCCCAAACCTTGTTTTCGGGCGAGCTGGAGGGAGGGAGGGGGTGGGGGGGGACTGGCCATCCATAGACTTGCTGGCCTTCATGCAACCAGAGACTCCCAGGAACCTTGACCTATTGTTTGCTAGGGCTGAATGGTCCCCAGACCAATGAAGCGAACCCTGACGACTTATATACTACCCCCCCCCCGGCCCCTTGCCCCCAAAACTCAAAAATGGGGGGGGGTGGGTGGGTAATGAGAGGCCCTGGGAGGGGGGATAAAGGATGGCAAAGCGAAACGAAGAAATACAAGGGTGCCTGCTAGACATGAGCTTGCTATACCACTAATGCACCTACAATCTTCACATTGCGCGCCTGTCAAGGTTATGCTCTGTCAGCATGGGGGTGTCCGTCGAAAAAATCATGGAAATGTAAGTCCGTAATACAGCTTTTGTGCCTTGTGGTAGAAGATTTACCTCTGGACATGGACGCAAAGACAAGGTGAGGCAGAAACTTCACCATACTGTCAAGATAATGCCAAAAAAGGTGAGGGTAACTGCGTTGACTCACGCACAAGCTGTCCAGGTATGTTTTGTCTTACATTGTGCGGAGAATCTTCTCTGTTCCAGCAATATATACCCAAATGTCAATCTCAAAACCCGCAGCTCCTACTCAGTTCCGTAAGCATATCTGAGCTTGCTAAGAACTCTTACGATGTTGAGCAGGAAGCAGCGGAGCTGGGCTTCTAGAGCTCAGATGCGTCGTGCCTTAACGCTACATATACATGAAGCCATCCCAATTTAGACTGACTCCACCGTGCCATTGACTCCTTATCAAATCGTCCCAATTATCACAGTCCAATTACTGGAATTATGCAAAGGCGCTAAGGGTCATGGACTTCTGCTTCCTTAAGCAAAATGCTTGACACCACTTCAACAACACAGGGCATGTGGTGGCTAATTGTCATTAACTTCCTGAAAGTGCCCGTATCCACACAAAACGCGAGCCACCACTCACCATCCTCACCATGATTCAGCACGTTCCTCACTCACGTAAGAATCTGTACTTTCAACGCTTGATCACAATGCAGTATACCCTTAGTGTCTCACCAGATGCGCATGGTTGTACGCTTCATTAGACTCTTCAGTAACAACAGTTAGCGCCCCGTGGAATGCGTTTGGCTGCTCTGCACTCTCCCACGTTCATTGCCGGTCTCCCATGAGCCCCAGAGCCTTATCATCTGGCCAAATACATATAGGCAAAATCCAATGGAATTTGTGCCGATAGTCTACACTCCTGTGGAGAATCTTTCAAAACACTCCTGCACCCGACTTTGGCAGGTTTGGCTCAAATAAAGTAATTTCTCTGCAAATCCTCGACATAAAAATTCATATACAAACCAAATGCAAAATATTTCGTCCGTTCGGCTATATACTATAATATCACATAGCTATGTGATATTGCACGGAGATCTTCTCATCACACCCCAATTAATGATTTCTGGGTAATAAGATATTATGTGCAGAATACCGGATTTGAATTCGAATCACTGAAGGCCTTGTTAGAAGGTGGGGAACAATACGCCAGGCCCATATCCTGGCCAGATACAAATTCCACAGTTCAGCCAGTCTGGAGGCCTTTTTTGAGAAACACGGCATAGTCCCAAGATCAAGACGTGGCTAACAGTATCACTGCCGTAGGAATAGTAACGGTCCCGAGAAAACCACCGAGTCGGACGTGCATCCATAAAAAGGGCCTGCTTCACACAATAGTCCAAGCAGCATATTAATACGAGCGTTAATCAAGAATTCGTATCCCTTCATGTGAGGCCCCCGCTAAGACCCCTGTGGGGACACCAGCGTGGTTCCAAGTATGGCCTACTCAACACCGTATCTTTGCGGTATTTGTCTTACCACTGCCCCTCTCACTCAATACCCAAGATCGCTATTGGTGTAGTCAACCACGGGCTCCTTGCCCTCAGAAGCCGGGACTAGCATTTCGCTGCTCTCGCTGCTGCTGAGACGGGCGTGCCAGCCATAGTTCTTGTACTGCAATGGCTTTGGGTTGTACTGCCCCTTATAACGGTTGCGTAGGTACTTCTTGTGTGGCTCTTCACTTGCAGCAGCCTCCTGTCCAAGACCCCATAGCAGAAACACTTGAGTACCCCTACATTTCCTAATGCCACCCCCTTAAGCCGCCCCGGCTGCCCCTGCAGATTCCTACTGATTTAAGAAAAGTGGATGACCCACTGAAGTGGAAAGCTCTTGGTTACCTACAGCTGCAAGAGATGCCTCTGAGCATGCATGCAGAAGTGGCTCAGTTGCTGGAAAAACTCGAGGTCATGGCCCACCCTAAGATGTCAAAATGCACAAGGTTTTGAGTTTGAGTATGAGGAAAACATCAAATAGCAACGGCACACCACACCTGACAGGATTGTGTCAGGCTTATCAAGAGGCTCCTAAGGCTGAGAGGTGTATCCATAAGGTAAACTGGCTACTTCATTTGCATAACAGAAAACTGAAACAGCTGCTAAGGCAAGGAAATGGCCCCCTAGCCCAAATACTAAGCCAAAGAGGGCCGTGGGTAAGGAACTGCCTTGGTATTTTTCTTCGTTTTCTTATTCGACACCCCGCTTTCTTTCTGTGTGACAGAGTAGGTGTAAGGAATGGGTGTGTGTGTGTGTGTGTGTGTGTGTGTGTGTGTGTGTGTGTGTGTGTGTGTGTGTGTGCGCGCGCGTGCGCCACGCGCGTGCGCGCCCATGTGCACACTTAAATGCAGGAAAATCCGGTCAGGGCTTCTGGGCGGTATGAAGATAGGAATCGAGCAGCACTTGCATAACAAGGAACAGGGTAACCAGACGTCGGGGCATTGAGCCTAAAATAGAAGCCTCATAGGCAGTAGGAAGTAATATGTCCTCTGTGGCCCCCGGCAGAGGTGGGGTGCCCCAACAGCTGGTGCGAGAAGAATAGGGCTTAAGAAACTGTACGACCCCAACTCCAGGGCGTGCATCTGTGATTTTGCCGGGGTGCAGGGGAGCGGGTGTCTTCCCTGCAAGGGGGGGGGGGGGAGGAGAGCTGGGGAGGACAAAAACAAGAAAAGCACAGAGAAAAAGCGAGTCAAAATAACCAGCCGAGAAAATGCCTTGGGGAGGCATACCAGGGAAGGGACTGAGGTAGTGCGCCTGAAAGTAGGGGCGTAGTGCCCCGGTTCAGGAGTGCTGACAACAGCATCCTGAGCGTCCAGCTCCTCAAATGGCGACGGCAGTGCTGTTACAGGTCCATTCGCATTCTTTGAGATCACCATTGCGTCTTCCTGTGTGTTAACCCCATCAGCGGATCCACGTGGCAGCACCACACCATCAGCCACCTCACGGGAGTTGCCCTCTTGCATCTGACTGTACTCCGCTTGCACCGCACACTCGTTCAACTTTGCTTCTTTGACCAACTCATTGGCATCCTGGTCTGAGTTCTGCAGTGTGGAACCCACATCCCCAGCGTGCTTGGGGCTTGCGATAGGTTCAGTCTGTGACTGACCATCTTCTTCATCCTCTTCCTCTTCTTGTACTCCCAGTGAGGATGTGCTGGAAGCATGGGTCAAAGTTTCCATCCCAGCATGGGTCAAAGTTTCCATCCTCTTCCTCTTCTTGTTCGCATATGCCGATCCCTACAACCCATATGCTCACTTCAGCATCTACAATTTTCCTCACATACAAAATTGTATAAGCATTTTGTAAGATAAATCATGAAGCTAGAGAGTGCAAGAGTGAGCAAGAGGAAGAGGGAGAGGAGGGGGGAAGAAAGAGGGAGGCTTCATTGTGGGGGAACGGTAATTTGTGGGTTTTTTTTTTTTGGGGGGGGGGGGGTGTGGAAATCAGACCCTGTAGACCCAAAACAGAAAAAATGATCACCCTCACTTTTTTGGAAGAAAGAAGGGGGGAGTGGGGCATGACCAATGTGCTACCAAAATTTCTTGCAAATGGTTGTACTGTCAGGATAGGGTAGAAAGCTGCACATGTCTGAGGAGAAGCACATTGCAGATATATCACACACACACACACACACACACACACACACACACACACACACACACACACACACACACACACACACACACACACACACAAAAACAAGATGTGCATGAACAAATCTACATGTTTCTATGGTAACCTTGACGCACATATGGCACACTTACACCATTCTAACTTCCTGCATGACTACATTATTCCAATCTGACCGTATTTCCCGGAATCACAATGTAGATACCGCCACATTACTAAAATAAGAGGCCACACCGAAACGAACCCTGAACCAGACGCACACAAAAAGACATGAAATTAATCATAGATGAGAGATTAACTGTAACACTCATGCCTGCTTTCATACCATTGCAGTCCAACACGCCGACCCCCCTCCCCTACACACACAAAGGTTATACTGTCTCTTCCCCACCCCTTCCAGCAATTTTCGCCCTCTCAAGAGTCACAGATCCCCACTCTTTGAGTATGGCTTGTTGTACTGAAAGAGCGCGGCAGTGCTGAGATAGACAGAGAAATGTACCTCTGAACGGGTCCTTCTCAATAGTTTGCTGTAAATGCCAGGATCTGATGTGGCAGATCGAGGCGACGTGGATTCCTGCCAGCCCCGCGCACGGCAATATTTTCAGCAAAATTATATTCTGCTAACATCAGTGGCAATGGAAAACCCATTTGACAACATGCCAGGGCCAGAACGGCCATGCCAACAAAAAACATTTGTGCTTGGGTTGTAAGACACGCATCGCTCTTGGCTCATCCTTAGTCAACACCCTGGGGATTGGGGCAGCTGCAGGAGAAACAAGCACACTTCCGAACCGTGCTTGAATGGGCTCACAAATGCCCAGCCCCCTATTTGTCCACCTCCAAGCTTCCCATAACCCTCCACCTCACACCCCACTGCAATATCCGACATGCCACATATGTATCTCCTCATACCTGGCTGCAACCCCAGAGTGCAAATTGTTCCTCTACTTTCCTTGTTGTTCCCTACCTCCCACTCCCACCAGCCAATAACGTCTGTCTTTAAGAATTTCCACACCCACAACAGTTAGAGGGCAAGGACAAATCCATATGCATGTGTCTGCGTGCCCCCCCCCCCCCCGGGCCCCCAACTCCCCTTCTTTCCCACACATACAGCCCAATCCGCGCGCATGCCCCAAAGAGACACAGAACAACTAAAATCTGTGCATGTGGGACCAAAAATGCGCCTCTTCACCAAGCAGGGAATGGGCAGAAGCCTACAAAGGACAGCACACCTCAATTCCAGCATGAGATTCCAAGGAGCCAACAAATGTCTTCACGCGCCGCATGACAGGAGCAGCACTCTCCCTCATCATTGCCTGTGTTTCCATCAGCAGCACATGCACGCTGGGGAGTGGGATATGCGCCCAAGTTCTACCCCTGTAGCCCAGACCTAGTTGCTCTGTTGAAGGGTGGACTAACACACGCATGCTTGCCAGACAAGTCCCCCGTAGAAAAAGTACGCAGTCTCATGGCAGACTCGTGTGGGCTAGTCAGGGCCTGTTGTATTGCGAAAACATTAACACACAGGCAAACTGCTGCAAAATGGTACCACAAGGAGCGCTTGGAAGCAAAGGGTGAAAGCTTGAGTGGCCTTATGCGCTGCACACAGCGAACCTGAGGCATTTGCCTTTTATTTCCAAGCGCTTATCTCAATTCTGCCCCACCCCTTTCCTCTTGCTTCCCTGCCTATTTGCTTTATGTGAGTCAGTCTCTGTCTCTCCCCCCTCCCCTCTCCCTCTCTATCTGTACGTGAGTGCATGCATGAGCGAGCGTGTGACTATGGTGTGGGGAGGGGGGAGGAGTGGGAAGGGCATGTGGGGGGGGGGGGGGGAGGGAGGGAGGGAGGGAGGGAGGGAGGGAGGGAGGGAGGGAGGGAGGAGAGAGAGAGAGAGAGAGAGAGAGAGAGAGAGAGAGAGAGAGAGAGAGAGAGAGGGAGGGAGGGAGGGAGGGAGGGAGGGAGGGAGGGGAGGGAGGGAGGGAGGGAGGGAGGGAGGGAGGGAGGGAGGGAGGGAGGGAGGGGGGGGGGGGGGGGGGGAGGGAGGGAGGGAGGGAGGGAGGGAGGGAGGGAGGGAGGAGGGAGGGAGGGAGAGAGAGAGAGAGAGAGAGAGAGAGAGAGAGAGAGAGAGAGAGAGAGAGAGAGAGAGAGAGAGAGAGAGAGGAGAGAGAGAGAGAGGCGGAGCCTCCAACATCTGGTTACCTCCCCTCCGGCAATCATGCAAGAACAGGCTGTTTTCCCAGGCCAGGGAAAACAGCTTTGAGTTCCCCATCACCGCTAAGCCCAGAATTAAAATGTGCGCACACAGTTATTTGTAAATGAAAGGGTCAAATTTTCCTTCTGGGGTTAACGTGGTGGGATATGTAAGGATTTTTCTAATAAACTTTCAGCTGTCAAATACCAATTCTATCATCCTACATGGATTAATGAGGATTACTTCTCAGATGTGTTGCAGTTGTCATGGTTGAGGATCTTCTGGTTATTATGGGATTACACGTTATCGTTTCGGGGACAGGACCTTCACAACACTTCTGCTCCCGCCAGTTCTTATTGTTACAGATGCCTTGCAATGGAGGTTGAAGCTCACCAGAGTTACCAAAAATGAAATCCAGGACATTGAGATACTTTGAGCGGAAGACATCCCTGTGGCGGCCATTGCTGTCAGAGTAGCAGTGCATGATGCAAGCTGCAGCAATTGAGAAGAGGGCCACATCCATACGGGGCGGTAGCACACGAGGTGTCACTAAGCCCCACTCTTCCAAGCAAAGGCCGAAGGATTCTATGCAACGCGCAAGGCAGTAGGTTGCTAGCTCCATCCTCCTTGACTTCTTCTCAAACAATGTGGCCAGACCCCCTGCATACAAGCGGCTACCCCTGAAAAGCCTGACCCACAGATCCCAAGATTTCTCCAAACACTCCAAACAGACCTGGTTGGAAGTGGCAAATTAGTCTTGCCACTGAGTGAGTTTGTCAGTCTGTCAGTGAGTTTGTCTAAAGGCATGCCCATTCTCGAGTGCAAGTCCATTATCATTGAGCTATCCCCCCCCCCGCCCTGATCTTCCCCTCTCCCCCCCCTTCTTATCCCTCCCCCTCCTTCGTATGCTCCCCCTCCCCGCCTCCTCTACAAACATCTGCCCACCCCCTTCCAACCTCTGCCATCCTCCCCCCTGGCAGAGTTCACACCTGCATGCCTCATGTGCTATGCCAACAACCGCGAATATTTTGAAACATTGTCCTTTGTCATTATTGCTTTCCTGCTGCGGTGTGGGTTTATGTAGGTGTCTGGCTGTTTCTGTTAGCAAACAAGTTCCTGACGTCATGCGAGGAGAGCACGTGCTTGATGAGCGTGATAGTTTCAACTTCCCCTATACAAAACAGGATGTGTACAAACCTCTAACACTTTTGAATGAAATGGCACCTGCACAATGTCTGCACAAGTCTGCACAACGTCACGAACCGTGGAGAGGTTGACTTTCACACCTGTCCAGGCAAATGCAGCTAGTGTGAAAGGGGTGAAGTTTTGGGTGAGCTGGAACCCAGTGCAAGCTCCCCTCCAGGCGAACGTGCAGTACCCAGCCAGAAAGAGGGAGGAGCGGGCCACCCCTTTCAGAAGCTTTATCCAGATTTTCACTGCTTCAGGTCCTTCGAACAGGGCTTTCCTGCGACATGAAAGACGACGTCACAGATCTCCTCCTTTCAAAAATCCTGGTGCCATGTGTATGTTCACGATCCATACAACATGTGAGCATGTCTTTCCCATGCAGGGAACCTGACTGTAAGCAGTGAATGATGTAAGCGGGAAGTTCTCATCACCTGTGCACGAGGATTGCAGGTGCTATGTAGACAGGCAGATAAACTGGTAGAGCGCGCAGATAGGCAGCAGGGAAAAATGTAATAGCTGCCTCATCGCAATTTTGCCCTGGATGTGCCCAGGGACAGGGCACAGCGCTAATGATATGTTCATGCACTGTCCCCTTCAAACCTTGCAGATGAGTAACTGGGAGCCCCTCCGCATTCCTCTCTGCTAGTTCCTGCAAACCAAGTGGCCCTTCAGAAAAGAAAGTGAACAATTGCAAAGAACTCTGAAGTGCTGCGTTCTTTTGTTTCAAAGCCTGGATTTGGTTCAGGATCCCATAGCAGTGGTACTAGTTGAATTTGGACACAGATGATTAGTTCTTAATATGCAACAAAGATCCACATTCGTGTGCATTGTCCCGCCCCTTTTCTCACCCCAGGCGGGTCCCAGCCCACAAACATCCTTAGCCTGACATACAATTTCTTGGGCATGGGGCTGATTGCCTTCAATCTGCAATGCACCATAAGTTTGGCATTCTAATATTACACTTGGGAGGTTTCCTAATTATCCCAAGACCAATGGGTTCTCTAAAGGAAAGGTGAACGATCTTATTTCCCGCCAGGGAGCACCCAGCGCAGCATCGGGACCCCACCTTCGCGGCAACGTAAAAGTAGTTGTCATGCCCGCCATGATGGTTCAAGAAGGCAATGAAGGATGGCGGCATCGTATGAGGCTTGATGATCCAAGAGTATGCAATCTGGGCTGTACATAAGCACATCAAAAGGGTGTCGCCATGCTCCATTCGTGTGGGCATCAGTAACTTTCTTACCCATGCTGGGGCATTGGGCTTGTTTCCACATCTGACCAACAATGTAATTCCCCTGAGGAGGATGTAGATAGCCAAACTGTCATGCCTTGCTTTGCTCCTGCAAGGGCACGGGCAGGAGGAAATAAATATGAGCCCATGTCTGTTCCTACCTCCCCGAGCCACTTGTTACAAATCACGTGAGATGGTGATTGCAACTGTGTGTGTGTGTGTGTGTGTGTGTGTGTGTGGTGGGGGGGGGGGGGGGGAAGGGAGAGTGTGCAGTGCCGTTTCCATAGAAACCTGTGCTTTTGGAATGAGGACCGTTTGACCCTTTGTTTCACATACAGTTACCCACTGCCGTCCATTCCAAACTAGCAGTCCAGACCTTGGGAAGGCGATTTATGCTTATGAACTATTCATTCGCAGGTACAGCGATACTAATAACAACCAATGTTGTGTTGTTATCAGTAACATCATTGTTGAAAATTTGGATGTAAACTTGCAAATGACATCCGCAAATTCATGCTGAAGTCTCACCCTGTAAGCAGTATCGTAGGTCCAGCAGTAAGCCCTGCCGCGAAAGCTCTCCAACTTGCCGTCCTGAAGAGTACAGTAGATGCCTTAGTTCTACATTTGTCAGGTGCTGCTGCAATAAACCATCCTTAGACAACGCATGACTGCCAGGTGCCATACTTCACCACATGGTATACCTTAGTATTTGTCTACGGGTGTTGTACTCACTTAGTACCATGTGGTGCTGAACTGCATACGCGCGCACCTTTTCTTTCCCAGCACTGCTGCAATGCCCTCGTCAACACAAACGTACACGCCAGCAAAAGAGCCCAGGAAGGCCGTGTAGCGCAAAGTATCGCGAGCCATCGCCAACACATTTCGAGCTCGAGCTCTTTTTTGTCTTCTCTTCTTGACTAGAAGGGCAAGCAGAAGCCCCAGGAGATTCAAGCCACCCCGAAGACAAAAGCCCGCACATGCTCCGCGGAACACTGCCAAGCCACAAATAAAATTTAGCGGGTGATAAAAACTATTCTTTACATTCATTACATGTCATTCAGGAAAGGACGGCCATAAAACAGTACAATTCTAGCCGAAATTTCGAAATAACCGAGACCGTCTTAGCTGGCTTCTTGCTCGCTCGCACCCGCATCATATAGCCTTCCTGCAGCTCTTTGGAAGTCAAACTCCTCTAAATTGTCTTGAATGAATTGAGCAGACCTTGACCTGGGAATACGAGGCCGGGGCCAGCCGGGAGTAGCCGGGGGGGACACAGTCATCTCAACCCCGCTACTATATATCTGCTCTAAGAACTAGACTACAGCTGGTGATATGGCCCTGGCGCAGTGACATTTTGGTATTAGGGAGCGCCAATATGTTTGAAGGAGGGTGACATGGCAACATTGTATATTAGTGTTACAATTATTGCTGCAGACCTGGGACTCCGACAGCCATCCATCCAAATCCCGATCGCGACTCGCGCGTTCCACTTGATGCTGGTGTATCAGTGACACTATCACTGGCGCACAACACATTTAAAATTAAAGAGTGAAGCCTATTCTAACCGCATACCCAAAATCCAAGAGAGAGAGAGAGAGAGAGAGAGAGAGAGAGAGAGAGAGAGAGAGAGAGAGAGAGAGAGAGAGAGAGAGAGAGAGAAGGGGGGGGGGGTAAAAATAAGGGGCAGGGGAACCGGGGGGGGAGGGAGAGGAGGAGAGGGGAGAGAGAGAGGGAGGAGGGGAGAGGAGAGAGGAGGAGAGGGAGAGGAGAGGAGAGGAGAGAGAGAGAGAGAGAGAGAGAGAGAGGAGGAGAGAGAGAGAGGAGAGGGGGGGGGGGGGGGGGGGGGGGGGGGGGGAGGAGAGAGAGAGAGAGAGAGAGAGAGAGAGAGAGAGAGAGAGGAGAGAGAGAGAGAGAGAGAGAGAGAGAGAGAGAGAGAGAGAGAGAGAGAGGAGAGAGAGAGGAGGAGAGAGAGAGAGAGAGAGAGAGAGAGAGAGAGAGAGAGAGAGAGAGAGAGAGAGAGAGAGAGACAGAGGGATTGTGCCAGACAACCGTCAGGCATAACGACAAACATAAACTCTGGCTGGTGTGTAGCGAGTTGTAGATTTGATGGATGGTGGTGAAACCCAATCTGGACCCTAAAATTAGTAATCGTAAGTAACACATCTGCTTGGAAGGGAAAGTGAAATATATCAGTCAGCTTTAAGTGCAATTCAACCTGAAGGGATCCGACCATTTCCCGATTGTTACAAATGCATCTCTACCCATGTTAGATCCTACACCCACACCACAAGGCGGGATTGCTGCGAGGGTCATTCGGATTGTTCATTGGCGAAAGTGCCCCTCTCTCTCTCTTCCAAACCCCCCCCTCTCCACCCCCCTTCGGTCTCTCTCCCCCGCTCTCTATCCCCCCTCCTCACAGGTGCGCGCGCATGTGTGTGTGTGTGTCTGTGTGTGTGTGTGTGTGTGTGTGTGTGTGTGTGTGTGTGTGTGTGTGTGTGTATGTGTGTGTGTGTGTGTGTGTGTGAGATTATGGGCTCGGCATGTTCCTGTATGGCCCGAGCACGAAGCGGGCTTAGTCGGCGGTACTCCTGTTGTTTGTGTAGAACAGGCAGTGCTGCATGTGTGTTGAGGACTGATTGGCAACAATTAGAGATAAGCACCCGGAGTGCTCTTATAGTCCCAATCAAGTCATTACATTCACTCTTGCTTGCTCTCACCTCCGGATAACGTTCAAACTACTTGTTCCCGCTCATCAACTGATACCTCATGTTATCCTATTTGATGAGTTCAACCACTTGTGAATGTCAATGTCATATCATAACCTGTTCTGATACCACACATCTTACATGATTCCTCTCTAAATCCAGTTACCTGTATGGCCGAGCACGAAGGGGCTTAGTCGGCGGTACTCCTGTTTCTGTGTGTAGAACAGGCAGTGCCGCATGTGTGTTGAGGACTGATTGGCAACAATTAGAGATAAGTGTTGAGTTCTGAACATTATTATTGAATGCCTTGTGCTTTAAGTGATCTTCATGTGTGCACTATTAGGATATGGGTCCATTGAGAACATAAGGTACCTTGAGACACGGCAGATTCTGGACGTTTTCGAACATAAGGTACAATCCTATCTAGATCACACGTTTGTCGGATGAACTCTTAAGGCTGCCCCACCGGAGTGAATACCAACTGGTTGTGAAAGATGCTGGGCATCACCAGATGCTAGTCTTGTCCGACAGTTGTGTGTGGCACTCAGCAGACAGTCGTACGGACTGTAGCTGGAGTAACTTCGTCTATTGACGACCTGTCTGCTTTGTACAGGTACGGTGCGGCAGTGTGTGTTGTATCATTGTTGCTATTGTGAGAGTGAACAAGCTTAGTGTACCCTGTAGTCACTCAAACAGATAAGGGACAGTGACTTCAGGGAGTATAGGCATGTACTTGAACGTAGCCGTCTAGAGCCTTATCTAGTGATTGCTTGATCGGTGCTTGTGTACAAGATAATGATGTAACGGAACTGGTTGTGAAAGATGCTGGGCATCACCAGATGCTAGTCTTGTCCGACAGGTGTGTGTGGCACTCAGCAGACAGTCGTACGGACTGTAGCTGGAGTAACTTCGTCTATTGACGACCTGTCTGCTTTGTACAGGGAAAGCCGATTGCCCATAACCTTTCACAGGTTATGGGCCCACGCCCTTCCAGCTGAGCCAAGTAAAAGCAGGAGTGAAGGTCGTCTACGGATGGGTCAGACGTAAGCGTCAACAAAGGAGCTCGAGCATGGCGCAGCGGCGCAAGGGAACTCGAGTGTACCAGGACCATTATCTTACTCACAGTTTACCTTTCTGGGAAATTCATAATTGAAGTTTTAGCTGTGCTTTATCATTCATAGACGTTGTCTAGAAGCACTGAGTGAGTCGGGCCGGACTCCGGCGCAAACTTCTGAGGGGAACATATCTGCTACTACTGTGCAAGACTGGCTGGTAAATTTCCATGACATGGAGGGAATTGTAGGGTATTGCTGCATTCCAGAAGTTTATGAGTAAGTTTGGCTGGTGAAGTGACAATAGTATGACAAAAAGGGGCAAAGAAAAGGAAAGTAGCAGTGAAACAGCAATGTCTCAACCTGGAGAAGTCAGTGGGGCCACTCCAGGGCAGTCTATGACCGGGACACAATCAGCCACTGCAGAACCAAAGGTGGAGATTGACAAGGCAGCCTACATCCCCAATACCTCTAATCCAAAGATGACTGTCATGCTTGATGATGGAGGGCGCAATTTTGAATTTTGGTATGAAAATTTGGAGGCGTGCGCAAACACCAAGGGGGTCAGAGCGGCTTTGGAGAGGCCAATGCCAGGGTCGGTGGAGAACTCAGCCATCAAGCAGTGGCTGATCCAGTCAGTTCCAGTCATCTGGCATTCTCAGATCTCATGCCACAAAGCAGCGTTCGACTTCATCGCGTGGGTGAAGAACAGTCACACTGGAGGGAGCAACCAAGACATCAACCTTGAGTGGTACAAGGAAATGGAGCAGGGCATCAAGACAGGGGAGACACTCAAGGTCTACCTCTACAGAATGATGGATCTGGCTACAAGTCTCAGAAACAACGCGTTCATCCTCTTGGACCACAATGTTGGGGAGCTGATGGTGAAGGGCCTCCCTCCTGTGCTGAGGCTCGAGTCCCTGGAGGTTATGGCAACCGACAAGCCGCCATTGGAGCTGATTCAAAGAATCCTGCGCGCCGCAGCCAGCCGTGGGTACAAGGACCCACCTGCAGAGGGAACACCTCAGGCCATGGCAGCTGCAGCAGTGGCTGGTCCCTCTGGGGGGGTAGCTGGAGCGTCATCAAGCGCTGGAGCTGCACCAGGAGTGGGAGCAGTACCGGGAGTTGGAGCAGCACTACCAGCAAACGAACAGCCTCCCGCTGGCCCCTCTGCAACTACTTTTGGTGGCAGGGGGCGTGGACCTGGCAGGGCAAGAAGGCCCAGAGAGGAGCTTACATGCCACTTCTGCAAGGCAAAGGGCCACTTCATGACTGACTGCGGACCGCTCAGGCAGCTGCAGGCTCTGCATCAAAACATGCAAGCGGCAAGCGTTGGGCCTGCAGCTTACCGGGGCCAGGGAGGCCCACAGTCGTCTCCTCAAGCCTGGTGGGACCATGGATCTGGCCGGGGTGGCCCGCCTTCATCCGCTTCCAGCCCTGGACCTCCTTCAGCATATAACTATCCAACAAGTCAACACACGTTTCCGGGGTGGCATTTACCACCTCCACCCCCTCCTTCTGGTGAGGCGATGTTTATCTCTCTCAATGTGCTTGCCCCAACTTCGCATGGAGCTAGCAGCACATCTTGGTTAATAGATAGTGGTGCCTCTGTGCATATAGTCAATGATCTCTCATTGCTCCATAATCCAGTTATGCATAGACAGCCTCTTCCTCTGCACTTGGCAACCTCAGACGCCAAGGGAGGAATCATTGCATCTGGGTCTGTATGCCTTGTGAATGCAAGGCACGAAGTATTCTGGCTGCACAATGTGCAGTGTGTTCCTTCTGCGCATACCAACCTCATTTCAGTCACTGGTGCAATTCAGGATGGAGCATCTTTCCTGACTGACACTGCAGGTGGTTACACAGCCATGAAGGGACCTGAAGGGTGGTGTGGAGATATCACCCGCGCACGAGGTCTGTTTTTTTTGGAGTTTGTTAGTCCTGTCAGAGGGCAGCAAGTTGGCTGCAGACATATTGATCACATGGCTGCGGCGTCTCATCTTAGGAAAGGACACGTGTGTAGCGAGAGATCTCTGTGGCATGCTAGGTTAGGTCATCCTGGTGCCAGCAGCATGCAGAGGTTCTCCAAGGAAGATCTGGTTACAGGAATCAATATCTCCCTTGCTCCCTGCTCTGAGTGCCCCAAGCACTGTGAATCGTGTATACAAGGGAAACACTCCAGACCTCCTTTCCCTGTATCTTCCAGGCCTGCACATCACCCACTCGATAGAGTCCATGTGGATACTGTGGGTCCCATATCACCTCCTGCCATCACAGGTGAACGATATTGGGTCACTGTAGTGGATGAAAGTTCACACCAAGTTGCCTCCCTGCCTGTGAAGTCAAAGGATGGCATCCCAAAGGCTGTGATAGACCTGCTCCGTTTTTGGCAGACCCAACGAGGCACGGTTGTGAAGTGTGTGAGGACTGACAGGGGTTCAGAGTTCCTGAACCAGCAATTCAAAGAGTTTTGTGCTCAGCAGGGCACTAAGATGGAGTCCTCAGCGCCCTACACGCCTCAGCAGAATGGGGTGGCGGAGAGGATGAATAGGACCCTGAAGGAGCGAACAAGGACTCTGTTGGTCCATGCTGCAGCAGACCCCTCCCTTTGGAAGGAGTCGCTTGAGACAGCTACCCTCCTCTACAATGTGGGTCCTACTTCAGGCAGGTCCCTGACCCCCATGGAATTATTCTTTGGTGTCAAACCTGATGTGTCTGTGCTGCGCACGTTTGGCTGTGTAGCCCATGTGCACATTCCCAGTGGCCAAAGGTCTGTTTTTGGGCCCAAGACCATCCCTGGGATGTTTACTGGTTATTGTCCCCAGTCTAAAGCGTATCGTGTGTACGTGGGGAATGGAGTGTGGAAGGAGAGTAGGGACGTCAGCTTTATCGAGCACTTGAGGGGGGCTGAGAGAGTGGGTCTATCAAAGGTCCAGCCTGGGTCTGTCTATGATTCTAGGATATCACCCCCCCTTGGCAGTGAGAATCTGGCAACGCCTCAAGCAATTCCCTCTGCTGCTCCACCCACGTTCTGGGATGAGGAGGATGACCATGGAGTGGAGACGCTTTCCACTGGGGCTCCTGGGACCTCTGGACTTTGTGCTGGGGATCAGTCTGGAGACGGGACCACAGCAGCACATGACCAAGGAAACCCCACCAGCCTGGATTCTACTGTTGGGACCCCAGAACCATCTCAGCACTCGTGGTCGGTGCTTGAGCATATGCAGAATCTGGCCAGGGGGGGTGTAGAAACTCAATCCCAGGTAGAAAAAATGCAGAAGGTACAAGAGGGGTTGCGAATGCAGGGGAAGTCACAAATTCCCCTTCCTCCAGGGACCACCCTTACAAGGGAGCAGCGTTATGTACAGCGCGTGGCTAGGAGAGAGCATTCTGACATCCCATTGCATGCCCCTGACCCAGGTCAGGCAATTGTGAGTGAGCCAAACATGGTTGGTCTCCCTGATATGCAGGGGCAGGTTGAGACAGTCGAGGCTATGTTCGGTGCAGATGTAAGAGATGAGAGCAGTGGGTTAGACATGCCAGCAGTAGGGGAAGCTGGTGCCCAATCCCAGTCACTGGCTAGTCATGCTTATGGTGTGCAGGCTGACATTGTAGGCGCAGCTCAGGCAAGTCTGGGTAGTGTGCCCAAGTGTGAGTCCAGGAGAGAGAGAGAGCTGCTGCTCCCCTCTGCATTGCGGAAGGTGCGAGAATGTAAGGGTGCTGCACATGAGTCCAGTAGTCAAGGAGAGAGAGAGAGACTTGAGAAGGAATCAGATAATCCCGGCAGTACTGCCCAGTCCCAGCATAAGGTACATAATGTACCTTATTCTGGCAACCAGGGAGAGAGAGAGAGAGAAGGGAACAGCATCAGTAAGGCTGACAGCCCTGCTGCACCACAGCATAAGGTACAGAGTGTACCTTCTGTCACGTTGGGAAAAGTTCACGTGCCCTCAAACTTGAGGGAAGCCCAGCGCTCACCTCAGTGGGAGTTTTGGCAGCAGGCAATGCAAGAGGAGATGGAGTCTTTAGACACCCATGAGGTTATGCAGTATGTGGAAAGACCCCATGGGCAGAAAGTTATCCCTGTTCATTGGATTTTTTCTACAAAAAACGATGCACATGGGAATGTCACTCGGTTTAAAGCAAGATTGGTTGCCCAGGGTTGCAGACAGATTCCTGGTATAGATGTTGGTGAGGTTTTTGCACCTACCAGCAGCTATGGTGCTAGGAGAGCTGTGCTGGCAGTGGCTGCCACACAAAATCTTGAGATCCACCAAGTGGATATCAAGACAGCTTTTCTCAATGGGGAGTTGGAGGAAGAGGTCTATGTAACCCAACCACCAGGATTTGAGAATGGCAACACGAGAGTTGTGTGCAAGCTCAGGAAGGCACTCTACGGTCTTAAGCAAGCCCCACGGGCTTGGCACAAGACCTTGAGCGACAAGTTGAGCGTGATGGGGTATAGTGTGTGCAAGAGCGACGCTGGGGTATACATCAGGAGGGCCCCTGATGGTAATCTGTCGTTTATTCTTGTTTATGTCGATGATCTTCTCATAGTTGCCAGAGTGGTTGCAGAGATTGAGTGGGGGAAAGAGTTATTGAAGAAGGACTTCACCATCCATGATTTGGGAGAGGTGAATGATTTCCTGGGGTGTCAGGTCCTACGCAATAGAGTTCAGGGCACTATTTCCATGAGTTGCACTCCCAAGATTGATGCTCTTGTGGAGAAGTTTGGCGTTGCTGATGATGGACGTGGGGTTGATACCCCCATGTCCAAGGACTTCGTGGCTAGCAGCAGACCCGAGTCCTCAGATGGTATGTCACATGGGGCTGGTACCCCTCTGCCACCTGGTCATCGATACTGCGAGTTAATTGGATCGTTACTGTACATAGCCAATACGACCCGGCCTGACATTTCTCAGGCTGTTGGAGTGTTGTCAAGGTATAGAATGACACCCACTACCTCACACTGGAATGAGGCCATTCGAGTGCTGAAGTACTTGAGAGATACCAGAGAGTTAGCTCTTACTCTGGGTGGAAAGGGCCCTGAGCTAGAAGGCTATGTTGATGCCGACTATGCTGGGGACCTGGACCACAGGTATTCCACCACTGGCTATGTTCTATCAGTCTATGGTAGTGCCGTGGTTTGGGGAAGCAAGAAGCAGAGCTCAGTTGCTACCTCAACTGTGCAAGCTGAGTTTATGGCAGCTGGCCATATTGTGAAGGAAGCCAACTGGCTAAGGGGCTTCTTGGAAGAGATAGGGGCTGCACCTTGGAGGGTCAAAATTTTCTGTGACAACCAAGGATGCATTTCTAATTTACGGAACCCCCTGTATTCCAAATTCACAAAGCACGTTGCAGTAAGCTTCCACTACGCTAGGGAAGCTATGGCACTTGGGCAGGTAGATATCCTCTATGTGGAATCTGCACGCAATGTGGCTGACATTATGACCAAGCCACTTGCCAAGCCCGTGTTTGTTGGTCATCGTGATTCACTAGGTTTGAGAAGATACACTTAAAGCATGCAGGCAAGGGGAAGTGTTGAGTTCTGAACATTATTATTGAATGCCTTGTGCTTTAAGTGATCTTCATGTGTGCACTATTAGGATATGGGTCCATTGAGAACATAAGGTACCTTGAGACACGGCAGATTCTGGACGTTTTCGAACATAAGGTACAATCCTATCTAGATCACACGTTTGTCGGATGAACTCTTAAGGCTGCCCCACCGGAGTGAATACCAACTGGTTGTGAAAGATGCTGGGCATCACCAGATGCTAGTCTTGTCCAACAGTTGTGTGTGGCACTCAGCAGACAGTCGTACGGACTGTAGCTGGAGTAACTTCGTCTATTGACGACCTGTCTGCTTTGTACAGGTACGGTGCGGCAGTGTGTGTTGTATCATTGTTGCTATTGTGAGAGTGAACAAGCTTAGTGTACCCTGTAGTCACTCAAACAGATAAGGGACAGTGACTTCAGGGAGTATAGGCATGTACTTGAACGTAGCCGTCTAGAGCCTTATCTAGTGATTGCTTGATCGGTGCTTGTGTACAAGATAATGATGTAACGGAACTGGTTGTGAAAGATGCTGGGCATCACCAGATGCTAGTCTTGTCCGACAGGTGTGTGTGGCACTCAGCAGACAGTCGTACGGACTGTAGCTGGAGTAACTTCGTCTATTGACGACCTGTCTGCTTTGTACAGGGAAAGCCGATTGCCCATAACCTTTCACAATAAGCACCCGGAGTGCTCTTATAGTCCCAATCAAGTGCCTCATCCTTTCGTGCTAGCACCATAAGTCCTTTCTAAACAAAACGTATCAGAATATTGCACCATATCGAGTCGAACTAGCACAACTTGACAGGCAGAACTCTGAGTTCTGCCACAAATTACTCATTCTCCTAATCGTTCCAGCTGATTGATCTCCATCATTAGGCCACAATTACTCTTCTGAGGGAAAGGCACAAATCTTTTAATGTAATATAATTGTGTGTGTGTGTGTGTGTGTGTGTGTGTGTGTGTGTGTGTGTGTATGTGTGGTGTAAATGGGCGTTGGCACGAAGGGCTTTGAAAAGTTGCATTCGTGGGAACTCTCTGGCATGGGAATACGGGGAGCCTTCAGCATGGGACTGGTGAAGCCAGAAAGAGGTGCAACGGAGGCAGCTGACTCAGGTGGAGACAACAGCCCTAAACTTCCACCCCAAAACTCCCGACATTCTGTCACCTTGGCGGTAATCTTTTACAACCCCCCGCCCGGATTGACATCCCTACAGGCAAATAAAACCCTGAAAATACTTTTAGGAGAATGCAAGGGGGAGATTGTTGTGAGTGTTGATTGTAGGGACAAGGACGACGGGTGCACTGGGTACCACCCCGCGCGACTGTACATCACGATGTTGGAACGACAACATGGCAATGAAGATCACTACCTCGTCAATGCCAATGCTGGGAAAAATTTCATACCAGAAGCAACAAGGGTGTAATACTGCTTGACTGTGCCTTAAATCCATCTTGAAACAGGAGCATATCTTGCTATTTGTGGGCTGCTCCCTGACGGTTACACTGCGGAACTCCTCGGTAAGCACGACCGATCGGCATGGCTCAGGCCAAATCGATGAAAGCTCGTGATGAGGAAGCAATCATCCCAGATAATAATGGTTTTATTGTGAGGGATATTGGAGTGGAAGATTTCGAGAAAGGTGAGATTGCCGGCGACATCCTGGGTGTCCTGATTAATACGACATGAAATCTTCAAAAGAGTTCAACAATTGATCTTTCTCATTCTTACAACCTTTAAATTTTCCTTGACAGGGATCATGAGCCTTCTCGGTCAACTCACAGAGGTGGGGGACGTCACAAAAACGGGTTTTGATGGTGAGTCAAGGGTTCCTGGGTGTTAACCAGCAAGTGACTATTGTGTGCTGCATATCCACCTAAAACCTTTGTGCACGTTTGTGAACCAGCCGTCAGGCTTCTTACTCCCTTTACCTGGCATGCAAGGTGCCTTCCAGGAACGTGCAGCTGCGCCTGATGTCTACAAAACGATCGTCATTGAAGGTAAAGTACAATTGAACCTTGATAACTATCCTGTAGGTCTTTTGGTCAGAAGAATGGCAAGGCATGCCTTGTTCAAGACAATATTACAAAGTTGTTTCTGCAGTGCAGATGTGACCAAGCAGAAAGTCATTGCAACCGTATCTATTATTTTTGAGCGGAAGTTCATAAGAAACTGTGGAAAGGTGCGGCGAATTTGAAGTATGCCCTTGCGTGCTGCTTGTTCTGCAAATCTACCTGCATGAACTGTAATATAGCCTAGTCTTTCCTCCAGTCCGGCCGCAAAGACCGGGTGCGCTGATGGTCATGGTTCGACTTTCTGACGGGTGCCTTCACATGCACTGGAAGCCGTGCAGGTTGCTCACATTGAGGATGTGGTGGTTGACAATGCGTACCGCAAACACGGGTTAGGGCGACGGTGAGCCATCTCTGGTGGGTCCTTGCATTATTGCCCTTAATCCTCAACAGACTGATGAAAGGATGTGCAGATAGATACTATAGCAGTCGCTTGCTTATATCTTAGCACTTTGCCATTGGCAGTATGCACCAAATCTCCTGCAGATAAGGACAGGCCTCTAATCTAACATAGATTTTACAGTTCAGTCCATGTCAATGGCATCAGCAGGGGGTCTGGGGTTATGCTGAGCTGTCTTTTTTGGTTCCACGCATTAATATCTCGAGCCTCATGGGAGGGATGGAAAGATGAGGGGCTTTATGCTGTTGCGGTCTATTGCAATGCACTTTCTATCTGCATGCTCCATATTGTCTGCATCTCAGGACGTATACGTTTCTTTCCAACCAAAATAACAGAGTGCATCACTTTGAGGGCTGTGGAGCTTATTGGAGATTGCAATTCAGGTCTGGAATTGAGAGGAGTGCTTTTGTAATCTTGTTTAGGGCTAATACTTCGTTTGTGGATTCAGAAGTGCTATACGCTGGGATATAGAGGGCTGAACTTGCAGGGGCAGGTACAAACACATGTACACGCTATAGAGCCTGAAAAAACTTGGATACAATACACATGTGTACAAGCGCGCGCACACACACACACACACACACACCCTCCCCCCCCCCCCCCCCTCTCTCTCTCTCTCTCTCTCTCTCTCTCTCTCTCTCTCTCTCTCTCTCTCTCTCTCTCTCTCTCTCTCTCTCTCTCTCTCTCTCTCTGCCCCCTTTCTCCCTCTCCCTTCCCCCCCCCTCTTCTCTCTCTGCCTCCCAGTCACATACACTCACACGTGCGCGCACCCACACGCGCACGTGCAGAGACAGACACAGAGATGGGGGGGGGGGGATCTGAGGGGGAGGGGGAAAGGGGAAAGAGGAGGGATTAATCTCCATTGTTTCTTTCTGCAGTGTTCGTATGTGGCTTTGTGTGCATGTCTGGGGCAAATGCCTTTCTCTGAATGTTTCCTCGAGGAAAGGAGGATCGCACTTGGATTTCCCTGTCCTGATCCCTAGGGGTGGATGAAGGATTGTGACAGCAGCTGTGGAAGCTGCACGTGAGGCGGGCTGCTACAAGGTTATTCTCGATTGCTCAGAATCAAATGCGCCATTTTATGAAGCCTGCGGATTCAAGCGCAAGGATCTCCAAATGGTGATTTATTTCCTGCCTGCAACCCATAAACCAACCACACTTGCTTTGGTGTGTGGGCAAGCATGCCTCAGTTTGCTGCATGAGCCTGACCATGGTGACTTTTTAGCATACATCAGTCATTCCTCTTGTGAACTCAATGCATCTCTTCTCTTCTTGCTGTCATCTACCCTATCATCATCCAGATTCTTATTTTCTTTAACTTCTATTGCTTAACGTGGAAATTGTAAATAATTTCTAAGACTGTTGATTGGTTTTAACAACACTTATCATTATACCAGCTTTATTCCAATTTATCTTATGTGTGGGGCTGGGCCTGTCACTGAATGTATATGCCTACTAGCTCAAACAATCGTGAATCGCAAAGTAGTTTCCCACATGTTGGACATGATTCAGGCCAGGCAAAATGGCGCAAAGTGGCTGTTCTTATCCTCAGGGGTGGTTGCAGGCACAATATTTCGTGTAACGAGCACAGCTACTATCTGTATGCTCACATTTTGGGTCCCATCTGCCATTTTGTCTGGCCAAAGCAATTATGGCCAATCTATTACGCCGGAGATGATTCTGGACGGGAACAGACCGACTTGGGGAGTAGGGCCTTGCAATAGGAGGGGAAAGTGGAAGGTACCTATCCAGCTGTAATTTTTGTTGGAGCACCTCAAGCCTTGGTGGAATCGATAAACATTTGCGATTCAATAGACATGTGTGATTTGCACTTAGCGCCTGAAGTCTACATTGGGGTTTGAGGTCAGATGGTATTATATGATACTTGTGGTGTAACTCAGAGTCGCCAGGGTTAAACGGTTGATCTGCACTAGCCGTGAACCCCATTTTATCTTTCCGCACTGGATATCGACCCTGCGTCGGTGAGAGAGTTGAGCTCAAGCAAAGGGACAAATGAGAATAAACAGGCGCAAGACCTTTTGCAGGCAGTTGCCCCATAAGGCATGTCACGCCATGGTAATCATGATTCAAACTTCGAGGGGGATTTGGGGCGTTTTCCCCTCAAATCCTCAAATTTTAAACTACATCTTTTTTGTGTGAGAGCTCCGCATAATGCAGTGGAAAGAGGGAAGCTTACTTGTGTGTGTTCTGGCCTAACTTTAAGACACAGAGCGGATGCATTGGCCCCTGGTGTGATTGGAGAACTGGGAGTAAGTGGGTAGCTCAACATTGGGCCGACTGGCGTGTCATGGTGGGTGGTCAACGCATATCAGTCGCGAAAATTCTAGTTTTCGGAAATCCTTGGAAAAAATTCACGATGCTCGCTGTTCTCGTCTAAACCTTTATAGAACCCTTATTCTGCGTGAGACTTTTTGAGACTGCGGCTGTGGGGAGAGGTTAGGGTGCGTAATGTGGTGGGTCAGCCATGTGGAAACGAGTAGGAAGTACAGAGCCGGGAAGTTGGGAGCACAAGGAGTTGATGGTAAAGTTGGTGGAGGAGATGTTGCTAGATGTTGGAGGCGTCGGTGGCTCACACCTTTCACATGCATCCCCACGCCAAAACGTGCGCATGCGCGCGTTCACACACACACACACACACACACACACACACACACACACACACACACACACACACACACACACACACACACACACACCCAAACACGCACACACACACACACACACACACACACACACACACACACACACGCACACACACACAGAGAGAGAGACTAACATACACACGCGCGCAGACATACATGCATGCACCCAAGCACACACACACACACACACACACACACACACACACACACACACACACACACACCACACACACACACACACACACAGGCACAGGCGCGCACACACACACACACACACACACACACACACACACACACACACAGGCACAGGCGCGCACACACACACACACACACACACACACACAGAGACTAACATACACACGCGCGCGCCCACACACATGCATGCACCCAAGCACACACACACACACACACACACACACACACACACACACACACACACACACACACACACACGCACACACACACAGACTAACATACACACACAGACTAACATACACGCGCGCGCCCACACACATGCATGCACCCAAGCGCACACACACACACACACACACACACACACACACATACGCTCTCGCACTTATTTCCGAGCACGCACACATGCACGCGCGCACCGCGTTGGACTGACGATTTGGGGTCTCTGTTTTGCGCACACTCTTGCATGGAGGTCAATGGCATCGTATGTAGCAGTCACAGGCTATGATTCACAGCCCATACATTTGGGCAGCTTACTTCACGGAACTTTCTCCTGTGCCGTACTTAAGTAGTTGACGCCAGTTAAAAGACTGCACCTGCCCAGCAACAGACGGCTAACTGTGCGTAAAGCCTGCCGCACAATGTTCTTTGCCTTTGATGAGGTTCCCCTCGATTTTGTCAGAAGAAGTAGAACAGTAATAATCATATGTCCAACCAGAGGCTATGTGGGTTGAGCCACCACATCGACCATGAGGTGGCCACAGCCAAATGAAAATTTTGCATTGCTTATGAACAAAAAACAAAACAAAACACACACACACACACACACACACACACACACACACACACACACACACACACACACACACACACACACACACACACACACACACACACGCGCGCGCGCGCGCACGTTTGTCGGCATTGTCAGCGAAATCAATCTCTAAAGTGTGTCTTGCCAGGAAGGTCGAATTTCAGCAGCCCTGAGCAGCCCAAGGAATGCAGTTACCTGACAGACAAGCTGAGCGACTGAACAGTTGCTTAGTTCTACTGCTGTGCTGTTTTCAAAACACGTTACTGCATACTGTACCGTTCAGCGTAACACGTGCACCGTTCTCGTGACTCCCAGCCGATCGTGCGCAGCTCACAAATAAATGGACTTGCTTGGTTCGAACCCCCTGAACACACGGGGAATGACTGTTGACAAAAGTGGGATGGGTGAGAGGAAAGCCCTCATAGAGGGCGCTGTCCCTCCCAACGCACTTTCCTGTGTCCAGAAGAAACCCCTCAGCAATAAGCAAAGCACCTCGTCCAGCCCCACTAAGAAATCATTTGAAAACTTAACTCGTAGCGCTGCCTGGCCATGGGACAAAATTGGCAGAAATGCTACATCGATTACGACTCCTTGAATGCATTGTCTGCTGCCACATTCGTGTACACCTTTGCGGAATGTCATCAAGGACTCACAAGCCCTAAAAAGAAGGTGAAGATTCGTATCTGGCTAACGAAGGTCTCAGTCCATGATGTAGAGTTAAGAAGGATTTGCTGGGGCTCAATAGGTTTAAACCTCAATAGCTTAAGAAACATCTCCTGGACATTCAGATCCGCATGGTATTGCCCAGCCCCTTTGCACACTGAAGAACATGTGGCACAGCAATACGCCATCCGGTACCTAGCATGCTAGTTCGAACTAATTATGACAAATTAACTGTACTGAATTCAGTACAGTCAATCAGTAAGGCCATTGTAAGGTCCGAGTATGGCACCCTGTATTAGCATAAAAACCCTCGCAGTTGAAGTCCTCTGGACAATTGTTGGTTCAGCCTGCAAAGACGTTCCCATAGTCCCCCTCTGGAGATGACTTCCATGCAGACAGCATGCAAAATGCTGATTGTGTAGGATGCTAAAGACACTCCCCAAGCCCAGGGAAAGGCTCGAGTCCCTCCGGACGAGTCCCTGAGGAGACCATGCGCACCAGCAAACATAGGGACATGAGTTGGGCCACCCCAGAGGGAGCCACCGACTGTTGATCCCATGATAATGACCGAACTTCCCTCAGTTTCCGGACCGATAAGTGTGCAGATAAGCACTTCATAAGCTTCTCGTACTCCTCAGCTGGCAGCCATCTCAGTAATTTCCGCCTGTGGAGGATATGCTGTCGGTCCTACCTTGTTGGCGTGCATGCGGCATCCATGTGCCGCCGTCGATATAACCCCTTGGCCACAACCATTGTTGATTAAAGCTGTAGATTGTACGTAGTTTTCATCTTCTGGTAAAGTTCGTAAGAAGACTTCATCATGCCATCCGATGGTGAGAGTTTTGGGCGTATGTCCGTGGAGAGATAATCGGAAAGGAACAGCTCCGGCATATTCCCTGAAGGCTTAGGGACATGAATTTGACTAGAAAATTGACTGTTTGTTTACAAATTGCGCGGGGTGCTGCCACTGCTACTTCACCATATGCAGCGGGGCTCCAGCGGTGTCGGGCGCACTGTGAGCGCTGCTCCCAGAGTATCAGTGCAAAACGTGCATACGCTTTGTGTAGCCTTACATCACCTAAGTTAGTGACGATCGAAGGGCTCAGACGGGGTAACACTTCCCAAATCCGCGTTCTGCGTTTGGCCGGTTTCCCTGGGAGACCGCAAGCCACAACTAGCAAGGGGGATTCGGGAGGAATTTTATGGATAACTACGGCTGGATCACATAGTCGGAGGTCAATGCTTTCATTTGCAGTCCCAGAGGGCGGTGAGGACAGCAGGACAGTGGACGGCCAGCCAGCCCTTGAAAATTTCCTCAACCGTGGGAATTCTGGGCAACGCTTAGAACATGGAAAGCAGGATGCCACATTGCCCCAGAGATCTGAAGAACAGGTCGACCATAGCAGCCGCACGCAGCGCGCGCTGGACACGCCAAGGGAAGGCGGAACCAGAAAAGCTACAGAGCACCAGGAGCAGGCAGTGGAAGGAGACGGAGGCCAATGGGATCGTCCCCGTCCTCAGATGACGGATCTGCAGTTAGCACGTCCAAATGATGAGGCAACATCATCGTCTGCTGCTTCCAGCTTCAGAGCTTCTTCTTCGGGGGGACAAAAGAAGGACAACATAGGAAAGGAGTCCAGCCTGCAGCAGCGGGTCTGGGGAGCATTGAGGGAGTCAGGCTCTGCAGCTTACACCGCCTTTGTGGACAACACCCTCATTGCACTGCTGGCCTTCCTTCGAGTAGGGGATCTCTTGGTCTGGCTAACCCCGAACCTTCGGACTGCGTATGCTCATCTCACAGGTGCTCCTTCCCTGCCTTTGTAATGGTTTTAAGAGCGAGGTCTCGATGGTGGGATGAGCTTGATGCATCTGCACATGCATGCATGCGCATGCTCAGGGGAAGGGGAGGGACACACACACACACACACACACACACACACACACACACACACACACACACACACACACACACACACACACACAGACACACACGCACAGGCACAGGCACACGCGCACGCACACACACACACATACACACACACACACACACACACACACACACAGAGGGGGGGGAGGGAGGGAGAGTGAGGGTGGAGAGAAGCGAGCACACGCCCTCCCTCCCCCACCACATACGCTCTCCCTCGCCACACCAACACACACCCACACACACACACACACACACACACACACACACACGCACACACACACACACACACACACACACACACACACACACACGCACGCACGCACGCGCCCATGCATGTAAGCATGCATCAAGGCGTACGGAGACACACGCGCGTGTGCTTACACTTACGCACCCGTGCCTGTGCACTCATACACGCGCGCGCATCCTCAATGTACACAGCACGCAGGCACCCTCAGGCACATGGAGGTGGGGGCACATGAAGGTGGGGGCAGGAGAAGGTACCGGGACAGGAGTGAAAGGGATTGTGATATGAGTAATTGCATGCTGATGTTACGGTTTTGCCAGTGTGGGACCTCCACTTGACAATGCTTCCCAGCGTCTGTCAGTTTCTGCACCGCTACAAGGGGGTGCCCACGGTCCGGGGCCGGCTTGATGACCCCATGCTCACATCATTGGGAGAACTGGGAGTCGATCTCAACACAGGACTTGTCTTTGGAATGCATATGCTAAGTTTGTCATGGAGTGTTATTGAAAAGTGTGGGGCGCCAGGTTGTGTCAGCCTGCTGTAGGAACTCGACGCCATGTCACATGGTTCTACCATCCTCAGCCATACCCGTTTCTCATAGTTGTGTTTTGGCTCAGCCAGCTGGCAACTACATTGGCGAAGGAAAACATCTGAGATAGCAGCACATGCACATTGTCTTTGCAGTCGTACTGGCTGGAGCCCAAAGCGCATGGTCTTTGCGCACAAGCATATTGCAGCAGGATTGGGACTGGCTAATGACAGTTTGATGGGCATGAGGGCATGATAGACACACTGCCTCAAGCCATATGCCTGCTACTCTGCCACAGGGAAGGCACGGACATCCACATGGGCACCTGTGCATGGAATTCACACGGGTTCAAGCACATGACAGCCTTCTTGGCACAAGCACATGGCATTCTCATGACCATAAGTTAGAAATACAACAGGGAGAAAAACCACCCACCACGGTTACGCGCACATGTGGCAATAACACCAGGACAAAGCTCTCGGTGACCACAACTGTGCAACTGCATTTCCATCGCTCGACCTCTCTCTCTCTCTCTCTCTCTCTCTCTCTCTCTCTCTCTCTCTCTCTCTCTCTCTCTCTCTCTCTCTCTCTCTCTCTCTCTCCCTCTCTCTCTCTCTACCTATCTATCTATCTATATCTAACTCTCTCTCTCTCTCTCTCTCTCTCTCTCTCTCTCTCTCTCTCTCTCTCTCTCTCTCTCTCTCTCTCTCTCTCTCTCTCTCCCCCCCCTCCCTCCCCCCCCTCTCTCTCTGCGCAACCACATTGGCGCGAGGGTGTGGGACGCACACCAGGACATGTGCTTGGCAAGCAGGTTGACACATGCACATCCCCGTCGCACCAGCACAAGCATGTGGCAAGCACATTGGGACAAGCACCTCTGGTCCCACCACAATGATTTGCTTTCCGAGCCTCTACACTGGTAATGGCTGTAAGGAGCAAAGAAGGGAAGGAAGGGGGGAGGGAGGAAGGGGAAGAGAGAGAGGGGGGGGGTGTTGTCGGTACTTGGGCTTCCCTTACACTCCCGGGTCCGAGTTTTAGCAGTTTGGGGGGGGGGGTTCAAAAGGAGTGAATGTAAGCTTGGCAATGGCCCCCGACTGAAAGGGAGGCCGTGAGTGCACAGGGACGTGGCATCATCTGCAGAAGGGAGGCAGAGTGTCCTATTCGCTTGTCAACAACACGTCTCCGCATTTCGAGGCGGGGCCAGGCTATGACCCGGCCGCGTTTCCACACAAGCGGGACGGGGCCCCTGTACTGCCAGACCTGGACCTGCGGGACACTCACTTCTTGTCTCTTTGTATGAAGCTGGCCTATGAAGATCCTGATGTTATACAGGTGACCTCTGCTCTCACTCATCCTCTCCATCATCAATCAAAATTATTGCTATGCTTTCTGAGCTCTGACTGTTGCCCCACTCCTCTTCATTCAGACCCAAATAGGGGGGGTGGGGGAGGGTCCACGACATGAGCATTGCTGCATGAGCACTATGGATGTGACTTTGGCTGGTCAAGAAACAAATGCACCTGCGGCCAGTCGGATGCGAACAGGGTAATGTTCGGGCACCGGGGGTCTTCGACTGATATGTTTCAGGGTAACCTTAAAATGCAATGCGCAGCTGTCATGTGCTCCATTGTTTATGACTACACTCGGGCAGCAGCTCCTGGAGTATTCAAGAAAGGACAAGGGGGTCCAACGGAGTTGAAACAGGGACTGCAAGAAACGTGCGCCGTATGCCGTATGGCGACACTTGTTTAGGGATTGCTGCTGGGATAGCGTGCGAAAGTTTCTACTATTGGTTCCGCTTTGGACTTCAGCCCTTCCACCTCCATGGATTTCCCCCTCCCCCTCCTTTGTTGCTGCATCATAATGCGCAGCAGGGGCAATTAAGAACCATAATCAAAGGAGGAAATAGACATGGAGAAGACAAATTTGTCCCCTTCATGTCTGTCTCCTCCTTCGATCGCGGATTTTGAACGTGCGCCTTCTCCTGACCAAAATCTCTCACATCTCAACTCCCGCCTCGGTGGAGTCTGCTTGGCCCGCTGTGCTGCAGATTTGCACCCTTTACAGGGGCTTGAAAAACCACCACCTCAAGATATCTCGGTGTGTGGAGCACACGAGACCTGTCAAGCAGACCCCTTCCAGCAAATTTGTGAAGCCCAGCCAGGACGCCCCTCCTCTGTGCTCTCCAGCAGCCACCTCACGCTGTGTCAGACCCTGCGCTCCAATCCCAACTTTGCTTCCTTGGTCACATGCTGTCTCTGCTTTCGAACGTCCATATGTTACGGGAACAGCACTGCTGTTCACAAAGAGTAGGCCGTGATGACTCTTACACATGTCTTGCAGCTCCAAGTATCCAAAGATGCCAGTCCAAGTACTGTAGCGCTCCCCTACCTCATGCCATTTCCTTCTTTCCTCACATTGCTAAGTTCGCTGCGATGTATTTGGCTTTCGTAACATGTTCCTCCATCCTGCAGAGATTATAGCAGACGCTTGCTCCATCGGTACCTACGGTACCTACGCAAGGATATGCTTTGCAATATCCCTAATTGTTGTCTGCTCTGCCGGCTCGCAACCGAGGGGCGTCGAGTCCCATTTGCCCAGTCCTGCAAGCCAGTTTTGGCTGCATTACTGCTTTGGCTTAGAGTCTCCGATATCCGGCAAACATCGCGCAACCACCATGCGCGCACCCAAATCTTAATTGCGCCCCACGTTTTCATCAACACGCCATGAGATGCGACCTGTGTTTGCAGGACATCGCGGAGTCAAGATGGGGATGGGCCTTCACGGCCTATTGGTCCACGGGGCCCCAGGATGGCCACCTGTTCACGGACCCAAGCGATCGCTCCGTTTTCGTACCCCGTTCCGTGCTTGCATGCTAACTAACGAGAACGCCATTGTCATTGCTTTCAGGTAGCCCCCCACTGCCCTCTCTTCCCACCCCTCCTCTCTGCTCTCTCTCTCTCCTCTCTCTCTCTTCTCTCTTCTCTCTCTCTCTCTCTTCTCTCTCTCTCTCTTCTCTCTCTCTCTCTTCTCTTTGGTCTGTATGTGTGTGTGTGTGTGTGAGGGGGGGGGGGGGAGAGAGCGACACACACACACACACACACACACACAACAACACACACACACAACACACACACAAAAAAAAAAAAAAAAAAAAAAAAAAAAAAAAAAAAAAAAAAAAAAAAAAAAAAAAAACTTACACACACTGTACAAGTTTGTGGTGCAGGGGGAGTGAACCCACCAATCTCATAAATCTGCGGTCGGGCGGCCGCATCCGCATGCTAGAGACCAAGTCCATGGGCGGCCTTCACGAGGGCTTCCATTCAGCGCTGCACTTCAAAGATGTGGAGCAGGGCTCCCTAGCCGACCAGCTCACGCAGCAACTGGACGGCCTTCGCTCCTGGTCGGACAAATCCATCTACCTCACTGGTGCTGCCTCCTTACTCTCATCCTTTTTGTAGTCTCTGCTGCATGCAAATTTGTGTATGTGTCGCTGTGCGCTGGCATAGGTATGGGCATGGGCGGGTGTATTATTGTGTGTGTGCGTGTGGGTGGGGGGGGGGCGGTGTGCGTGTCAGAGTGGTTGGGTGTTTTTTTTTGGGGGGGGGGGTTCTGTGTGTGTGTGTGTGTGTGACGCACCTTTAGACACACAACTGTGTCTGCACCACACACACCACACACACACACACACACACACACACACACCACACACACCACACACAGAGAGAGAGAGAGAGAGAGAAGAGAGAGAGAGAGAGAGAGAGAGAGAATAGGGGGACAGAGATTATCTCGAAGCAGTGTGTCTCGTGCGTGCATCTGTGTATGTGCGTGCATCTGTGTGTGTGGTGCATGTGTGGTGTGTGTGTGTGGGTGTGTGTGTGTGGTGTGTGTGTGGTGTGTGTGTGTGTGTGTGTGTGGTGTGGGTGTGTGTGTTTGGGGGTGGGGGGCGGGGGACGGAGATGTGTGGAGCGGTTCAATAGAGGTGGAGGGAAAGGGTGAGACGAGGGAAGGAGCAGAAAGACGGGAAAGGGGTTGGACATGGAAGAGGTGGTGGAAGCTTAGACGTATGGGATTTAGGTGACCTGCAGTACTGAAGTGGAGAAATGGCCACACAACCTACCCTGTTTTATGGATAGGCATCCTTGCTATTCCGACGAAAATGATGGAGCGAGTCCGTTGCAGGACACTCGCTTGGAGCTGCGATGGCGGCTCTGTATGCTGCACACCTACACCTGCACCGACCCGACTTGGCAGATCGCCTCGGGGAGTGTATCTGTTTGGAACACCGCGGCTCGGGGACAGCCGCTTCTGCCACTATCTGGAGTCCGCTTTCCCTTCCCGCCTTGTCCGCATCATAAATGCTGCTGGTGAGTGTCCTAAGGGTCGAGAGAGAGAGAGAGAGAGAGAGAGGAGAGAGAGAGAGAGAGAGAGAGAGAGAGAGAGAGAGAGAGAGAGAGAGAGAGAGAGAGAGAGAGAGAGAGAGACAGAGAGAGAGTCAGAGAGAGAGAGACAGAGAGATTCAGAGAGAGAGAGAGAGAGAGAGAGAGCCCGCATGTGCACTTCCCACCCCTCTGTGTGTGTGTGTGTGTGTGTGTGTGTGTGTTTATCTCTCACTCTCTCTGTCTATCTCTCTCTCTCTCTCACACACACACACACACAGACACACACACACACACACACACACACGCACGCGCGCCCACACACACAATGTCATCATACCTCAAGACCTCCTGATGCACACACACCGGCAATCATCACACCGACAAACCCCTCTCTCTCCCCCATTCCCCCCTCCTGTCTGCCCTCCCCGCCTTTTCTCTCTGCCCCAATCCCTCCCACTCCCCACTGTCAATCTGTGTGTGTGTGTGTGCGCGCGCGCGCGCGCGTGTGTGTGTGTGTGTGTGTGTATTGTGAAGCATGCACACTTTTTCAGTCACGCACACACACACACACATAACCTTATACATAGACACATATCTTCGCACACACAAACACATATCCTCACACACGCACGCACACACACACACACACACACACACACACACACACCACACACACACACACACACATACTGCTCACCTTAACGTTTCAGCCAAATCGTTGCTACGTAAGTACTGGGTCACTGGAAGAGCACTCTAGCTGTCGCAGACCGTCCCTCCGTTGATCATCTGTCCGCTTTCACCTTTGAGGGTCGGGGGCGTGTTGGACAGACGTGGTGCCACACTTCCCGCCGCGCTTCCTGGATTACCGCCACTGCGGCCCCGAGGCGCTTCTGACATCCTTGGGCGACTGCTGACCGACCAAGCGGAAGTACGGCGCGCCCATGTGAGGGAGGGCTGGGGCTTTCTGCCCTTCTACCTATACAAGCTGCTGGCAGGAGCGCTGAACCCCCAGGAAGCTCCTCTGCGGACGGTGTACCGCGCTCTACTGCTAGTTCTCCTGCCTGGCCTGTCAGACCACTTTCCTGGAGATTATGAAGACCGGCTGAGAAAGCTCCTGGCTAAGTCCTTACATCAATGATCTCGGCTCCGTCCTGCCCAACATTTGTATCGGTCCCCCAAGGGTTGCAGAGGTAATGGCTACGAAAGCGCAAGTAAATCAGTGTGAGGGACCCTAGGAGGGAGGGGGGCATGCCTGGAGATCTAGAGGGGCATGAGTTGGGGGAAAGATGATGGACTACATGCGCAACAGGGGAGGTGCCGACACACAAAACTCGAGAATCGTTGTCAGGTAGATTGGGACATCCTTGAAGCGTGTAGGTACCACTTGTGGCACATGCAAGCTAAGTCCTTGTACACATCGAAAAGGGTCGCAGGTTGTAAATTCAGGTTGCACAGATTTTCCCTAATGCAAAGACCGGTTATAAGGACAAGATACCCCAGTCGTGCGTGTGTGCAGCAACCACCAGTTCCTACCAGGCTTCGGTCTATCTACGAATTAGCATTGGAGTTGATGTCTGGATACGGAGTCCACCAGCATGAGTGCCCGTCAGATATCGAGTCCCAAGTTGGTTCTGATCTGTGGGGCAACCCCTGTGGCCGCACAGCTGCATTACACCACTGCGCAATGTATTTTCAC
>MVGU01001437.1:40000-42500 GCA_002005505.1 Botryococcus braunii | reverse complement strand
TTCCACAAAGGAAAGTTCGGCAAGCCAGTAAGAGCTCCAACCAGACTGTCAAACAGGTGCACTAGTTGCTCATTTTTATGAACAGCCCCTACCTGGTGCCAGATCCCGAAAGCTGGTCAGCCTCGATAGAAATTTCTGGCAGAAACTCAAAGCAAGCAAATGTGAAGAGAGGTTCAAACTCGACATTCCTCCAACACCTTTATAAGCTCCCCAGGTGGCTCACACCTCTTGAGATTGCCAAAAGGGACCAGCTTTGCAGGGAATGGGACAGATTTCCCCATATAACCAAATATGCACTGAAAAATGAAAAGAACGAACGGCTCAAGTATGGCTCACTGCCTAGTGAGAGGATCACCAAAATCACCCAGAAATATGTCAATGCCATATTGAGACATTGTGCGTGGTCAACGTTGATGGTTAACCACATGTATCCCCAGGGAACCCTGGCCTTGGTATGTGTCGTCTACGCTGTGCGTGGGCCATGATATGCCGTTATGAATTTAGAATACAGCAAGCGCGGGATTGCCATGCCTTGAAGGGTCAGCCTGGTCATACCCAGACGTGCAGCACACCGGTGAAGTTTAAAAAAGGGCGCAAGCCTATCAACTTCCTGCAGGCGTTGCTTGGGGCATGGCTTGGGGCATGGCTTGGGGCATGGCGGCGATTTGGGTGCCAGGAAATTGTGGAATTGCAGCAGCAAGCAGATTACCTCCGGCAGGCTGCTGTGGGAGCGGGAAGGGGCCACTATCAGGCTCGCTATCCACGTCAATAAGATCTGACACATCCATATCCGAGTCTCCGGTATCGATCTGCTTAGTTGCGGTGGTTTGGCTGGGAAGCGACTGCAGATTTGTGAGGGGGAGCCCCATGATGTTCCCGAAGCTGGCTACGCCCCCTCCCAGGGGGCCCACAGAGGAGGCCGCACCCCACCCTGGCATGGGTCCTGAAGCCTGAATGCGCGGGAGCCCGCCAAGTGGCAATGCGCTATTGGCGGGGCCCGGCTCTCCTGAGCCATCGTCGATAGGGGGAAACTGCAGCTCCCACTGCTGCGTGGTGGCGCCTGTGTGGGCATCCACGGTAATCGTCGCAGGGCGGGCGCCCCCGGCAGAGGCCCCGACTGTGACCGAGCCGCCCCCCGCGGTCCCGCCGGCGGCGGAGCCGCCTGTGCGAGCAGCGGCAGCTGCTGCAAGCACCCGTTGCGCGTCGGTCTGTGTAGAGGCGACGCCCACAGTGGACACACCTGGCGTGGCGGGGGTCCCCCCGCCAAGCACAGTGAGAAGGTTGGGCAGGGAGGCAGATTTCGCGATCTCGCTCACGCGCCCCATGATGGTACTGCCTGGTTGCTGCAGTCCTGTGTCCTGGGCGATCTGAGTCACAAGCTCGTTGCGCTGCTGAGCCAGTTGAGCCATGAGCTGGTTGCGCTGCTGAGCCACCATCTTGAGCAGCCCCTCGGTGTCTCGCCGCAGGATCGCGGTGTTCGCCGCCGCCGCCGTTCTAAGGAGGTTGTTGGTGCCGGCCTGCGCTTGTTCAAGCAGCTGCTGGGTGCGTTCACGCGCTCCCGCGATGACTTCCCCGGTCGTGTTGACCAGGGCCATCATGGGGCCTCCCAAGTCCTTCCCAAGCTTTGGGAGCCCAATGCCCTTGAAGCCCGGGATGAGAGAGGGAAGGCCGCTGTCCGCAGCCGCAACTGATGTTCCAGGGGAGCTCCATGGAGGCGATCGAGGCATTCTGGCTTGTAGTGGAGGCGGGGCCCTGTTTTGTAGGCCTTGCCAGGGTGGCTCCTCGAGGGGCTCCTGTGTAAGAGACGGCACAGTCGTCAAGCAGGCATCCCAGGATTCACTGGGAAGGGCACACTCAGTAGACTGACTGAGAACATGTCCTTCGCAATATTAGAGTTGGGAGGAGTCAGGGCAGGGCAGGAAAGCCAGGCCAAGGGGAAAAGTAAGAAAATACACAGTTAATAGTTGTTGAACAGGCTTCACAGACCTTCCTTGCAAGCTACAGAGTAGCTTGTCCAGCAGTAAAAGGCTGAACGCATGGGAATGTGGGATAATTGCGAACCAGCTGGAGGAGAAGGCTGGAACCCTGCGGGTTTCATTTGGATTATTTATACTATTGGGGGTCTGCAGAATGCTTCCAAACGCTAGTTAAGTGAAAAAGATGAATATCAAAGACCCTTGTGACAGAATGATGGAGTTGGATCAGAATAAAAAAGATTCGGCTCAACGGATGGCTGGGGGATCGCTGTCTCACTGACATGCAGCAGGACAATTGCAAGCCACAAACATTGGGCTGTGTGAGCGTTATGAGCAGGTTGAGGTCCTTGGCTCCTTTATCTACAAAGCACCACTTCTCCCACCGGCAGAGCAGCGGAATAAGCACACCAAACCAGGACTGCAGCAGTGTACATTCCCCCATCCCCCATCCAACAAACATACACACACACACACACACACACACACACACACACACACACACACACACACACACACACACACAC
>MVGU01001437.1:0-37500 GCA_002005505.1 Botryococcus braunii | reverse complement strand
ACAGCTACCACAGCCATGCACTTTAAAGCTACGCCCACACGTCCAGACAATGCGGTCAGCCGCCTTGCTCTGAAAAGGCAGATAATTGAGAACAAAGGATCACCTTATGGCTTTCTGGAGCTGTGGGAGGTGGGGCCCATCCTGCCTGCCCGTCCTGGGCGCTGGAAAGCTCAGAAGAGCGGGCCTTGTCGAACACAACCCCCAGGCGCTGCCTAGGCTGAACCTTCCCATCGCTCTGGTTCGGAGACCATGAGGAGGATGCGCCTTCTGCTCCGGAACCGACGGTTGCACGAGAGTCTGCCCTATTAGCTAAGAGGCCGGCAAAGCTGGTTGATCCACTTGAGGGGGTGGGAGTCACATCTTCGATGGCATCGGGGGCGGGAGGTGGCAGCACAAATCGTGGGTGCCGGGAGGGCACCCCCTGGGGTCGCCCTGCCACTGTAGGGCTCTGTTCATTGTCGGTGTACTGCTGTGTGAGGTCCTGTATGCTCTGCATTGCGCTGCTCAGGTCAGCGTGCACAGCAGACAACTGACCGATGTCCCTGGTACCAGATCCCTGGCCTGCGTTCCCCATCAGCATACACATAGTCTCACATTTGCTCATCCTCCTTTTTGGTGTTGCTTGTGCTGTTGAGTTTGCCAGTGTGCTCTGTGCACATGTGTATGTGTGCATGCATGTGGGCGTGCATGTGTGTGTTGTGTTTTTGGGTGGATGGTGAGTGTTTGCAAGGCCAAAGATAAGTTAGGCCATTGGTACAGGCGTATCCGTTCTGTGGAAGAGGGAGAGGACATGATGGATGGAGCTCATATCTGCCAGTGCACTCTGAAAAAAAAAGGCAATGGGACAAGAGAGGGGCCCATCGCGGTGTGAGAGGGAAGGGAGAAATAAAAGAATCGTGGTGTCCAGCAAGCATGTTGCACTAACTGTAGGCATACATGCACTGTAAGAGCTATACATTTACCCACCAGAGCAGGGGCCTTGCATGATGCAGCATATGTTTTGTAAAAGAGATGCTAGCATTTGTAAGGTAGCTACCGTCATCAGCCCTGCAATCTGAAAGGCTTGTTCGATGCACATGAAGAGTGGCTTTCTTCGTATATGTTATGTTTTGTCACTGTGTCCCGTAAGGGCGGGCCACAAACTAGGGGCAGAGAGGTCATTTTTCAGTTGACACTTGAACCATGTTCCATGGAGCAGAAAGATACCAGTACTTGCGGATGAACGTTAGCTTTTCACTTCCATGACTTATGCATTTTTCTCTGGTGTTTGCGGCATGACTATGGGCGAACGCTCACGTCAGGAAAGCAGAACATGATGAAGTATTCTGGTTGACATGTTGATGGGTTCTAAGCACAGGCCTAGGGCGTACTACGAGTAGCTCCCTTAGGAGCCTCAGCCTGGAGGGCAGCAATGGTGGATTGGAGCTCGGCAACCTGCGAGGCAGCAGCAGCCAAGTCTGCAGCAGCCTTTTCATACTCTGCCAGCTCCGTAGAGTTTCCTGATGCCTGCTTCAACTCCGCAATGCGTGATTGAAGGTCAGCTGCAACAGTGGCTGTATCTGTGCTCACGTCAGCACCAGGTCGGTTCCCGGGGTCCCCTGCGGGTGAGGCAGCTTTTTCGTTTCTTCTGCCCTGAGTTGTGGGCCAGTTTGGTGCCTCAACAGCCCCTCTGGGGACCCAAGGAGCGGGGTCAGCAGTCATCTCACCCTTTGTAATCGTTAGTGCCGGACGGGAGGCGTCGCTTCCCTTACTAACAGTGGTTCCCTGTCCGCCTGCCGGAGCGTGGGCGTCCTCATCCTGCCGTGGTCTGCCTCCCGGCAAGGGGACGGCCCATCTCTCCCCTCTGCCATTGACGGAGTTGTTTTGCCCTGGCCGCACTTTGGCATCAGGGTCTGATGGTAGCGGGGCCGCCTCTCTCCAGCTCAGCCCTTGCCGGGCTCCGGCCGCCGCACCATACTCATGTGACTCTGGGGTGTCCTGTTTCCAGGTTCTCCACGCCCCTGGCCTCGGCGCATCCGCTGGGCTGGACCCTGTGCTCTTCTCAGAAGGCGCCGGGGCTGAGTACTGCCACTTCTGCCTCTCCTGAGACGGGGTCTGGGCAGAAGCGTTTTGCCCAGGACGGACTTTGGCATCGCCGGACGCCTGGCCGGGTGCAAGCAGCTGCCCATCTTCCCAAGAGGCAGGTTCAGCCCTTACTGATGCATTGTGCCCAGGGCGCACTTTGGCATCCTCCAGAGCCGGCAGAAATGGGCCGTCCTGCTCAGAAGGTCTGCTGAAGTCCTGCTGACCCCGTTCTGCCGAGGGAGCCTGCACTGAGGAATTCTGGCCTGGCCGCACTTTCGCGTCACCTTGAACAGGTGCCTGTGCAAATTCTGGGAAAGTCTGCACAGTAGCATTCTGCCCGGGCCGCACTTTGATGTCACCTTGGGAAGGGTCCTGCATGAATTGTGGGAAGGTCTGCAGTTTGCCAGTTGGCCCACTCTGCACCTGGATGTCGCCTTGGGCCGGGGGCTGTGCAACGCCTTGGGATGGATGCACTGTGGCATTCTGTCCCGGGCGAACTTTCACATCGCTCTGAGAAGGGGCCTGTGGGATGTCTGGGGAGGTCCTCAGTGTGGCATTCTGCCCTGGGCGCACTTTCATGTATGCTTCCGCATCTGGGAAGGGTTGCACTGTTGCGTTTTGACCAGGGCGCACTTTTGCGTAGTCACCTTCAGAAGGCGCCTGTGCATAATCTGGGAAGGGTTGCACTGTCGCGTTTTGGCCAGGGCGCACTTTTGCGTCTTCACCTTGAGTAGGCGCCTGTGCAGAGTCTGGGAAAGTTTGCACTGTACCATTCTGTCCAGGTCGTACTTTCGCATCGCCTTGGGAAGGTGCCTGTGCATATCCTGGGAAAGTCTGCACTGTGGCGTTCTGCCCGGGCCGTACTTTGGCGTCACCTTGAGAAGGGGCTTGTGCGACTGCTGGGACACTCTGCACTGTGGCATTCTGCCCGGGCCGTACTTTCGCATCGTCTCCTGACGGGGCCTGTGTAAAGTTTGGGAAAGTCTGCACTGTGGCGTTCTGCCCTGGCCGCACCTTGGCATCACCTTGGGAAGGGGCCTGTGCGATTTCTGAGGAAGTTTGCACTGTGGCATTCTGCCCCGGCCGCACTTTGACGTCACCTTTAGATGCTGCCGGGGCAATTCCTGGGACCGTTTGCACTGTGGCATTCTGCCCCGGCCGCACTTTGGCGTCACCTGAAGAAGGGGATTGCGCAACTTCAGGGAAAGTCTTCACAGTGGCATTCTGACCAGGCCGCACTTTCACGTCCCCTTGAGCAGGTGCCGGGGCAATTCCTGGGACCGTCTGCACTGTGGCGTTCTGTCCTGGCCGCACCTTGACGTCATCTGGAGAAGGGGCCTGTGTGATTTTCGGGAACGTCTGCACTGTGGCATTCTGCCCGGGCCGCACTTTCGCGTCGCCTTGGGAAGGTGCCGGGGCAACTTCAGGGAACTTTTCCGCCGCGGTAGTCTGCCTCACGTCGCCTTGGGCACGTGGCAGCGCGGCACCTGAGAATGGTTGCACTTTCCAATCACCCTGAGGGGCTGGAGTGTCCTGTGGAGACGTCTGCACGGTGGCATTCTGCCCGGGGCGGACTTTCGCATCATCCTGTGCAGGGGCTTGAGCGATTTCTGCATACGGCTTCACTGTGGCATTCTGGCCTGGCCGGACTTTCACATTGCCAGGGGCAGGAGCCTGGGGGGTTTCTGGTAATGTCTGCACCGTGGAATTTCGCGTGGGCCGGACTATTGCATTGCCTTGGGCAAGGGAGCTTGCATCCTGTAGGGCTCCCACCACAGTGTTCTGCCCAGGGGTAAAGCTAGCGTCATGCTCCGCAGGAGGCGATGCCTTATCAAAGGAGGCTTTGAGAGTCGCATTCTGCCCAGGGCGGACTTTTACGTCACCCTCTGTGGGAGGCTGTGCCGAACCGGAGGTGGCTTGCAGGGTTGCATTTTGTCCGGGGCGGACTTTCAGGGCACCCAGGGCCGGGGGAGCTGCCAGCCAATCAGTCGGGCCAAGCTGTACATCGCTGTCAACCTCGCCCGGTCTCCCGGCTGCTTCCGCTGTGCCCAGGGACGACGCCGTCTTGGAGTTCTGCGCGGGCGCATAGGCGCTGACCTGTGCCACGCCTGTAAAAAGGGCAGGCGGATTGGCAGCAAGTCCCCAAGCATGACTGGGATATGCCTCATCGGGATCCCCGAGGGTCACGCCCAGGAGCGAGGCAGAGGTGGAAGCCTTTGAGGCACTCCCTGATTCCATCTGAGCAGCCTCCTCCCATGCCAGAGGTCCCATGGCCGCAGCGGGTCCCAGGGATGGTGGGGCACCCTGAAGGGGACTGTCTTCCTGGTCACGATCTCCCTTACCAAGGGACAGATCCACCTCTTCAGGGGTGTGGCGCGTCGAACGCTGCCAAGGCCAGGCTTTCGCAGACTCGTCGGGAAGGTGCTCAGCATCCTGCCCACCAGAATCTGTACTGCCGATGGTGGCGTTCGACCCTGGTCGCACCTTGACGTCGCCTTCAGGTGCATCCCAGGGGTCTGCAGCCTTCGAGGGAGCGTCGCTGCTTTGTTCTGCCGTAATGGAAGCATCCGTCGCAGGTTGAAGGGCAGTTGAAGGCGCAGGGGTTGGCGCGCTTGTGGGGCTCAATGATTTTCCAACATGAATTGGCTGGTCTCCCCATGTCCAGGGGGTATTGCCGGGTTCTGCCCTGTCCGCCGTGCTTTCGGTGCCAAGGCTGGGTACCCGCGCCGCTCCCAACTGCCCCAACAACATGTCCCGCATGCGCCTTGGGGCAGCAAATATTCCTTCATCCTCCGATCCGCTGGTCTGTTTGCTTCTGGGGGCAGTTGTTGGGCCTGGATCCTCCGACCACGTGCTTGTGGATCCCATTCCGGTGGGCTGGGTGTCCTGGGGGATCAGGGAAGCACCCTGGGCCAGCTGGCCACCCTGAGCCTTAGCTGTAGGATGCAGCCATCCTGTGGACTGTGCAGAAGTCACCAGGGGAACGGGAGCAGTGCTGACGACAGTGTCGGGAGCAGCGTCATGGCCTGCAGGTTGGGATGCAGCCTCAGTGGAAGGCAAGGCAGAAGCTGTGCTGGAAGCCTCCAAGCCTTGCTGGTGTGAGAGCAGTGCGTCCCATCCGCCCCTCCGATCCTGTTGGCGGGCGTCAGCAGGAAGGACAAACGATACTGGGGGAGGGGGGGACGACTCCGGAGGATTGCCCTGCTCTGCCGGTGCGCTCAGGGGCACCTCCCTTGGGGAGGTGGGCTGGCTCTCGCTCTCCACGGCGGCAGTTGGCGAGCCGGCATGCAGGCTGCTGACTGGGGCGGGGGCGGGAGCAGGAGCATTCTGCTGCGACATACTTGGGGGCTGTGCATTGATGCGGGGCGCCACGGAGGGCTCAGAGGACACAGCTGCGGGGGCCTCCAAATTTGATACGGCAGCTTGAGCGGCGGGGGTTGCATCAGGGACGGGAACACCCGCAAGACGGGTGACCGCCTTGAGGTATGCATCACTTGGGACGTCCCAGGGGAGACTGGGGATGCTACTGGGTTTGGGGACGCCTGTCTGGGGAGCGGAACCCTGGGGGCCTACTGTGTTTCCGGAAACATTCACGGTACTTGCTGCGGAACTTGGGGCAGTGGGACTGACGGGGCCCTCATGTGGAGGCGGCCCCTCAACTCCCACAGGCTGCCCCCCGAGCCCCAACAGGCGCTCCCCTGCGGTCCGCAGCTGTGTGCCCCCCGGAATGAGGGCCGAGATGCCGTTGACCACGCTCCGACCTATCAGGGCGGTGCTGGTTGCTGCCGCAGCTGCAGTGTCGACCCCAGCGTTTGTGACATTCGTGGCCGCCTCGAGAACAGTGTGGGTGCCAGATGCCACAGAGGGTGCAAGGGTGGCTCGGGCAATGTCAGGGATCACGCTCGCTGCAGCGGCTGCTGGCCGCATCACGGCTGCGACCCCCGAAGCGCCAGTGAGCGGAGCTGTGCCGCCCACAAGCGGGGACGTGGTACCGCCCCCAAGCGGGGACGTGGTGCCGCCCACAAGCGGGGACATGTTGCCCACAAGCGGGGATGTGCTGGTGAGGCCTGCCGACGGGAGGATGGTGGTTGCCGGGGCTGCAGGGGCACCGTTCATTTGCGATGCAGCCAGCGCGGCAGGCAAGGAGGAAATCCCCGCGCCCCCCGGGTTGTTGCCTGATAAGGCTGCCAGCAATGTGGCGGGGTTGGACGTGGCCGCGGTCCCTTGACCGGAGGAGGATCGGTCCATTGCTGCGACAACAAGGGCAGCGGCAGTGTCGCTGTCCATGCCATACATCACCGAGGGTCCTCTTCCACCTTGCTGCTGAAAGCTGTAGACCCAGGGGTGAGTTCGGTTGAATGGGCGTCCGGGCGCCAGCGCAGGGGCACGCTTAGGGGGTGCACGGCGCTGTGGCACAACGTCGGGAACATCATCTCCAGTGTCAAGATCATCGTCAATCATGGAGGACTCATACCAGGATTTGGCCAGCTGGCTGGCGGCGGCAGCGCTGGTACTGCCTCCCCCCACGTCCCTCAGCAATGTACCGCTGGTACTGCCACCGCCTGCCCCCGCATTAGGGTCCAGAGATGACAGGAGGCGGTCAATGGGGTCCCCCGAGGACATCTGCTGGAGAATGGTGGAGGTTATTTGCTGGGGGTTCCCACCAGGGAGCTGGGGAAACTGAATACTGGATGAGCCCATAGATTGGGGGGTTTTTGCAGCAGGAGCACTTTGTTTTGCCGGGGTCCCTCCGCTGGCGGAAGTGCTGCTTGCAAGGACAGTTGCGGCAGATCCCTGTTCGTTGACTGGCCAGCTGCCAACTGATAAGGATTTGACCGCCTTGGGGCTTGTGCTCGAGGCTGGCAGGGGGAGGGATTGGGCTCCCTGGGGTATTGCAGTGTATGGGCTGGGGGCTGAGGCCCTCAGCTCAGCGTTGGAGCGTACGGGTGAAGGGGCACTATCCAGAGAAAGAGCCCTTACAGCACCGCTTTGGGAAGCAGCTCTCCCTTCCTGGTTGATGGACAAGGTATGTACCTCGGCATCAGGTGCTGGGCCTTCCGATTCCAGAGCAGCAACCACTGCGTTCCGTCGTGCTGTGAACCCCCATAAGACTTCTCACTTTCCCGAATCTTCCACAGGGGCCCCATATTCCCAGTTACCATGTACAAGAGATATGATGAAGTCGCCTCACTGCGCAAAATCACTGCGTTTCACGGGAATGGCAACTGGAGGTAAGATGGAAAGATGGGGGAAGAGGAGATGTGGTAGGGAGTCAAGAAAAAATCCAGAGAATTCAGGACAGCCAGCCACCCCGACCAAGCAAGTTCCTCCAGAAGTCCCAGCACAACCTCGGTGGTGTGTGTGTGTGTGTGTGTGTGTGTGTGTGTGTGTGTGTGTGTGTGTGTGTGTGTGTGTGTGTGTGTGTGTGTGTGTGTGTGTATGCGCGTATGTCTAGGCCGGCACGCGCTGTAGCTTGCGCACACGCAAGGCCTAGGTTTGCAAGAGGGTCTCCAAGCAATGCCCTGGGGGGAGGGCATTGCTTGGAGAGGGGGGGTGGGGACTGACCTTCCTGGGCAGCAGGGCTGGCAGCGCGGCGGTTCTGCATGTAAAGAGCAATGCTGGGAGCAAGGCACTTGGCCAGGGCCTCCATGCCAAGGCGGGTGGGGTGAAGGCCATCCTCCATCAGCTTGGAATCCACCCCTTCCTCCTTCAAGAAGGAAGCCCCACAGTCCAGAATGTGCATGTGTTCATCCTTCCCCACAACCTCCTCCTGCGTCCCAACCGCCATTGCATACCCCTCAGAGTCTGGAGTCAGAAGCCTGAAGTGTTCTGCCCTGCAAATGCAAGAACCGGCAGACAGCTGTCTTTGCATAGCAGCATGACAAAGTGGAGACATATGTACCGCCGTGCCCCTTCATTCTTCCCACTCTCTGCTTCCATGTGTGCTTACCTGCGCGCACATTCATAATGAAAGATGGGCCAGACCTTTGAAAGCACGCATTGCATAGCTGGTGGGTGGAAAATGGGAAGTTACGGGATTGAAGATATGGTGTTGTTGGGGAGAAGGTGCGAGATCACTGTTCATACATCTCAAAACAGGGGGTTTTCTGTGAACACACACACACACACACACACACACACATACACACACAGACACACACACACACACACACACACACACACACACACACACACACACGTTCTTGATGAACACACACAAACAGAAACCAGCAGTGTCGACATGCCCACCGTGCATACATGCATGCATCCGCATGCGTCTGTGTGTGTGTGTGTGTGTGTGTGTGTGTGTGTGCGTGTGTGTGCGCGTGTGCGCGTGTGTGCGCGCGAAGTGTGTGTGTGTGTGCGTGCGCGCGTTTGCGTGTGCCTGTGTGTGTGTGTGTGTGTGTGTGTGTGTGGCGGGAGGGGGGGGAGCCGGGTGTTTCTTGCAATCACTGAAGAAGCACTGCTCAAAGGGGACTTCTGTACAGCAAGAATATATGCGCCCTAGCTATCAGGGGGGGGTGGGGGAGGCATAGACATAATGGCACCCTGCTGCAATTCGTGACAAAGCTTTCCCACAATGAGTTCATCCCAACCGGAGCATGTGACTGTGCCCCATGGTAAGTTCCTCATTGGGTCTTCCCCCACTTTCAAAAAGAAGCTTACCTCCAAAGCCTGGGAAATTTGGGTCATTGCAACGGTGTACTGGTTGGGCCAGAGGTACAGTGAATGAACCATTGTCAGATTAGCTCCACGAGGCAAGACTGACAGGATGATGATGTCCGTTTCTGGCATGCTTTCTCTCATCAGTTTGAGAATCTCCTTGGTCCTGAAACCTCCCCAGAGCCCTCATGATTCTCTGGCAAGTTCCTTCTTTTGGGAGTGAAGAACCCATTCATGTGGATTCCATGGCCCCAGTGGTTTCTATCAATCTGCCATACAGGTTTGTCGAGATGCTTGAGGACGAGATGCCTTGTGGCCAGCAATGTTAAAACTCATGGTGTGTTGTGTCCACGAAGTTTGCAGGGATAAAAAAGAAGGGTTGGAGCTGAGGACTCCGCAGTCCCAGTCGACAAAAGCCCTTGCCAGAGGGCACCCCAGGCCTCCCTTCTCAGCAAGGGAATGCGTGTGTGTGTGTGTGTGTGTGTGTGTGTGTGTATGTGTGTGTGTGTGTGTGTGTGTGTGTGTGTGTGTGTGTGTGTGTGTGTGTGTGTGTGTGTGTGTGTGTGTGTGTGTGTGTGTTAGCGGGGAGGTGCTCCTTGCTCTTGGGAGTCCAAAAAGCTTAGATGATATCTCTTCCCCCTCCCATCCAAACCCAAACAACAAAGTAAATATACTATGTTCTGACCTTCCCTCCTGATGATAGATATGTCTCTTACATGATCTTATTCCGTTGGAATGCACGACAAGTCCCACTACATGTGCTGGGCATAGCACTGTCTTTACTCTTCCCTTGCTTTGTTCCTCCTCACCACTCTTTCTGTCATCCCTGCATTCCCAACTGTCTCCTCCCCTCCCCCGCCCCCCTCCCCCCACTCTAAACCCCACACACACTTGCGCACACTTCCAGTTGCTTTACACTTGCACACACACACACACACACACACAGAGGGAGAAAGAGAGAGAGAGAGAGAGAGAGAGAGAGAGAGAGAGAGAGAGAGAGAGAGAGAGAGAGAGAGAGAGAGAGAGAGAGAGAGAGAGAAAGAGAGAGAGAGAGACAGAGCGAGACAGACAGGCAGAGAGTGAGAGATGAAAGTACCTCAGAGAGACAGACAGAGAAATAGAGAGAGAGAGAGAGAGAGAGAGAGAGAGAGAGAGAGAGAGAGAGAGAGAGAGGGGGGGGGCGGGGGGAGGGCCAGAGAGCACAAGAGAGAGAGTGCCCCTCTCTCTGTCTTCCCCTTCCTCTCCCTCTCTGTTCCCCTCCCTTTAAATGCATTCCCCTGCCGTTCTCATCTACACACGACACACATGTCCCCCTGCCTCCTCTTCTCTGTCTAGGCAAAGCAATGTTCTCCCTGCCTTGGCCACAGCTGAGGAATGCTGCCATTGGCGTCAGTACAAGGGCAGATGGGGAGACCTGAAGATGACGCTGGGCACAGCCTTGTCAATCTCAGTTTTGATAAGAGCGTCTGTGGTGTTGCAGCCAGCTGCAAAGAGATCATTGGTTCCAATTAACAGTACAGCCACCCCGGGCTTGTTCTTTTTTGGCAGCTCCCCATGCTTTAGCCTCCACCACAGGTGCGCAGTCTGGTCCCCTGCCCCCGTACAATCCCTTCCTCACATATTGGCCCCCCATGGAAGTCAAGATTCTGATGTCTTTCACTTCAATGTCATATTTTGACAGACTCTGGAGAAGGATCCAACATACACACACACACAATCACACACACACACACACACACACACACACACACACACACACACACACACACACACACACACACACACAGTCTGAGAGAGAGCGGCAGGGGCATCTTCCATCCAGCCCATGGCCCACAGCTCCTCTGATGACACGAGGTGGAAGGTTCCACTTCTCCAACAAAGGCACATTCATGCCACCCCCATGTACATGCATAGCGACTGAGGAGTCGACATTGCAGGACCCGGCTCGGGTACATATGTGACAGTGATTTGGAAATCACAATTTGTCCACAGAAGTTCTTTGCGGCCATTGGTTACGTTGCTGGCTTTTGTGCACTGATGCACATCATAGTCCCATCCACATCACTGCCTCACACTCTGTCCGGCCTTACAACAATAAAGGACGTCATTTGCATCCCACATATTGCCAGCCCCTCTCCCTTACCCTGTGCCCTTGGCTGCTGCTTTTCAAAGCATCCTATAGGAGACCGTAGGACAGACATAGCCTATTTGCTGAAGGGTTGTCTCCTGCTTTGAATTAGCAGGAGAAGAATCAGGTCTTTCAGTCTTGGTACTGTGTCATTTCTTCTCCCTTTGTCCGTCAAAACCTTTTGGAACCCCCGCCTTTTCCCAGTCCCACACCGCAGATGTGGTGCATTCAGAGCGTCAAGTCATTTTGATGAGTAGTGCTGGATTGCTGCAGCAATGCTAGTTTATCCCTCCCAGGTTTCGTTCCATCATATCACGCAACTATTCGCATCCGCCCCATCTATTGTGTTCTCTGTCATTAGTTGTCTGAACCTTTCATCCACTTGATACTTTTAAAAATTAAAAAGGAGCCCCAGCATACAGATATCCTCGTCGTTGACCCCCACTCAAAGGCTGGCTAGAAGGTGTTCTCAAAGTCGGGCTCAGTGCCCAACCACTCCCCCAACTTCTGAAGGCAGAGGCTCCTCCTGACACTCTTTCTCCACATTATCCAGGACTTACATTTCCTACCCACACAACTCTTCCTCCCAGGCCTGAGTGTGTTGGCTTGTGTGGGATGATCAGCATGCCATCACCCCTTTTGGGCCGACCAGGTGCATTATTCTCTATGCTTTGGCATTATCATGAGTAGGAGCAGGAGGTGCTTATGAGTGCCCCGGAGTCTAAAGGACTAAATAAGCATGGCATCCTTCTGTTGTATCTGCCTACAAAATTGAGAAGGCACGATATGAAGGCATGCAGTTCTCTCATTGACAGTGCAGTAGTGGCCTTCAGATGCTAATCAAGGGCATTGAAGGCTCTGTCAAAGTTTTTCTCTGAGTGGCCCACACACACACACACACACACACACACACACACACACACACACACACACACACACACACACACACACACACACACACACACACCCACACACACACTGGGGCGTGGGAAAGACAGGCAGGGCGGGGGGGGGGGGAGGAGTGGGAGTTGGTGAAGAGATAAACTAGCTGGAAAGGGGAAGACAAAGAGTGAAGAAGGGGATGGGGGACAGGCAGAGAGGGGGGGTTAAAGAGATAGAGAGGGAGAAAGGAAGAGAGAGGGAGACTGGGAGTGAGGCGGGGGGAGGCATGCTTGGTTCAGCCTTCCTTACCTGCAATGGCTAGAACTCCAGTTCGGTATTTGTTTCCAAAATACTTCTGGTAAACAGAGGGAACCCCATCTGCATAATCCCATCTCCGGCCAATGCTGGTCCCTAGCCACTCTTCTGTTATGCTGTCGCCATAAAACAGTAGCTCATATCCCTGTTTCCAGAAAAACCCATCTTATTGAACACCAGAGACATTCAGGATGCTGCAGCATGTGTAAAAAAGTTCCCGAAATTCTTCAGACAAACTCAGAGGCTGACTCACTTTAATCATGGGTGTTTGTCTCCAAGCCCTTGTGCTGGGCCTTTTTAAGTCAGCCTTATCACGTTTTCCCACCCGAATGATCATTTAAAGGAATGCAGTGGGGCACCAGTATTTCAAATGGTGTATGAATGTGGTTCAGCTGTTTTGAACGTTTACCATGTGTTCTTTCTTTAGTGTGCCTCCAGCGTTGCTGGTTTTCAGGGAGTGACAGAGCATATGTAACGGCAGAGGATTGCTTGGAGGGTTTCCGTTAGATTTCCTAGAGTCGGATGGCCTTCCTGCTTATGTAAAGCTGATGCAACACAATTTGAGGTGCCAGCCAGCAGGCCGTGTGCATCATATCGGATGTGCCCAACCGGCAAAACCAACTTTGAAATTGAAATCACAGAATACCACCCCCTCCCCCTCGTTCTCTCCCTCCTCCGTGCCCCCTCTCTCCCACCCCCTTTCACCTTCCCACACTTCCACCCACCAGGGGACACAAATGGTAGTGGGAGTGAGGGACAGGAGGAAAGAGGGGGGGTTGTGACCCCCCTCCCCCCTCTTGTGAGAGGGGGGAGAGAGAGAGGGGTTGGGCGAGAGGGAGGGGGGGGGAGAGAGAGAGAGAGAGAGAGAGAGAGAGAGAGAGAGAGAGAGAGAGAGAGAGAGAGAGAGAGAGAGAGAGAGAGAGAGAGAGAGAGAGAGAGAGAGAGAGAGAGAGGGAGAGAGAGAGAGGTGGGGGGGGGGGTGGGGGGGAGTGGGTTGAGGGGGGGATGTGAGGAATTAGTGCACACCTCAGAGCTCTTGTCATTAGCAGCCACCTGCTCTGCAAGTTCCTTTTGATATGTCTCCCATCCCTTTCCCCAGCCTGTGGTTCTCTTTTCTGGTCGATTAGCTGTGTTTGAGATGCATCCTGCTTGAACCAGACTGATGAGGAATGGGGACAAGGCGTGACGCTCTGCCAGCTTTGTGTGTACCTCGGCTGTTGTGTTGGCTACCCAAGCCAGGGACAAAAGCAGGCTGCTTAGGAGAACACTAGCGAGGCGCCCCCACGGCTTATATTTCCTCCTTCTATTGCACTGTCCCATTGTGGCTGCCCATGCCCTTCCTGCAGGCCCTTCCTGCCTCAACGCTATTGTCCCAAAACCAACCAGCCCTATATATGCACTAACAACAGGTGATTTTCCACCAACATTATATTTTTAAATTTAAATACATTATATATCGATGAATATCTCGCGATGTGTGCTTGATATCCCACCGTTTGTTAGGCACAACAAACACCGTTGCACATGGGACCCCAGAAGCCCTCGAATGACTTTCTCCACAAGTCAGCAAGTTTTGAAATAACTGAAATTCAGACAAAATGGGTTGAACATAGTTTGTGGTCATGTACAAGAGGGATGTGACCGCTTGCGACAAATCCTCCTTTGGCGATTCCCCTATGGTTGTGACCTTTGAATTGTAAAATGTATGCAAATCACTCAAAATATGAAATTAATTTGATGCAGCACGCTTTCCATCGTATATTGTGAAAGAAATTTCTGGTATGAAGCGCCTTCCGGAGATAGAAGAAGTCCCGTCGGGCACTTCGGGGTACTCAGTGTAAACAATCCTGATAGAACAGGAAGCAATCTAGTCTATCTATATGTATGTTTAAAAAGACCTTACCTAGGCGTTTTGGAGTAGACAGTGTGGATGGTCGTTCGCTAACCGTGGAGCACAGCGATGGCCTAATTTGATAAGTGTCGTTCGCCCAGAGGGCACCTTTTACCATCCCACGGCCACCTTTGAGGATTAAATAAAAAGCAGTGCATTTATTGAATCGTTGCAAGGGCTTATTGTTCTGTGATGTTCCGGAGCCAGTGGCCTTGCACTACAGTCGAATAGATCGGACGCCCCCAAAAATATCCGCGTGTACCAGTGCCAAATACCGCGGCAGGCAAAAAGCGGCGGAAAGTCGGGATGGTCCGTGGGGGGCGATTTGATGGTTAGGCACCCCGTTCATTCAAGTGGATTCTAATCGGAATGCACATGCAGCGCGACCGCCAATTTGCAAATGACAGTGATATGCTTCGCGTTTAATTCTAAATGACAGTGATATGCTTCACTTTATAAGCCTAGATGATAGTAGGAAATTGCATGAAAGGAGAAGTGTATGACGTACAGGAAAATGGAGGGGTAGGGCAATTGCCAACCTAGGCAGTTGAGCAAGAGAGGAGGGGAGAGATGGGCAGGGAATGATACTCAATTTCCCTCTCTCCAACACACACACACACACACACACACACACACACACACACACACACACACACACACACACACACACACACACAAGACCACACTGCAAGGATCTCGTATCTGTTGATTAGGCCTCCACGTGCCTGGGATCCTCATCCAGTTCACGAAGGTTCTAATCTTCCCCCACAGGACAGATACCTCTGTATTTGCGAATCCCTGCACCAAACATGCAGAAGAATATACTGCTTCAGCGAGCTGTTCATTCCTATGTATGTGTTTTGGATGTACTCCATGCGTTGAACACGCCTAGGGTGTTGCTTTGTTTGAGGGCAGTCATGCCTCAGCGGCCGGCCGGCAGGCTGGCCCCAGGTCACCATAGTGCGTTGTTGAGGGCACTCTCACTCAGGGTGCTCGAGCCAATGCAGATGGAATGTCTGAGGCGTACGCTTGGGGTTGCTTCGAATGCGATAGGGGTCGAGCCGCCTGGGCCCGTTTTTCTGGACCCCGTCTTGTGCAGGACCAGTGTCCAAACGTGTCCAAAATACTCCGCCTTGTCACAATGAGCCATGCCCATCCCTTGTGGTACACCAAAACTGGTTGAATCCCAGTCCCAAAAGCACTGCCAAACTTATTCACTGCGGTCATCAGGACTACCCAGGTTGAGCTCATCCCACCCCAATCCCTTAACACACGGCCAATTCTCGACTGGGATGGAAGTCATGGGACACGTTCCAAATCGGAACTTCCAATCCGGTTAGGTCCTGGCGACGAACTGAACGGAGTCACCCAACATCTGGTTCTCAAGTGCAAAATACCTTAATCCCAGACGGGATGGCGTCAGCAGGCAGTCGATGTTCGGTGTTGGTTCTGGAGGGTGGATAATAAGAGGAAGTAAATGGTGCAGCAGGGCGAGGGGCGCTCTTTCCTCGTGCATGCAGAGTCCCAGCCAGCAAGCGGAAAGTTAAAAGATCGATGCAGGAGGCTCACTTGGTGCAGAGAGACGGACGTTAAAGACCCGCAAGCACTCCCAAATATGCACGGAACCTGAGATGGAAGCAAGTGGCAGAACTATGAGTGCTTCGAAAAGGAGTGTTTGGATGAAATGGGCTCTTTTGCACTACGCAAGACTGTGAGATGAGAATGGGGTAGGTATAATCAGCACGCCTCAAGCTTGTTGTATTCTACAGTAGTTAGGGAATTGATAGACAGGAACTAGGCAATGCTGCCGTGTCACACCAAATTATTGTGTCTTAAACTCACACAGAAGGTCACCGCTCTTGTATTGGCGGCCGTTGGTGCCAACACAATATGTCCACCCGTCCCGTTATTGGTCGGATAGGTGGGGGAATCATGGGTTGGGCACCACCACTGTCTCATGAAAGGACATTGACTTGCACCAGTCGGATACACCATGAATGCATTTATGAAGGTCCTTCAGGCGATACTAGTGCTCATGCTGGAATGTGGCATGATGTCTCTTTCATGAGGCAGTCCTTTCAGATTGCAGCCCCGCAAGTAATAAGCTCACGCAATTGCCATAAGATGGCACTTTGCCACGAAGCAGCAGCGGATCTGCGAGAGAGGAGGTAGGCGCAAATGAAAGACACCTTATCAGCCGGTGGCACTTTACGGCAGTGATGGGCTTCAGAACAACGTATCCGGATGTATGCATCAGCAAAGTTTCAGTTACAGACCGCAGTCAAGGTTTTTGCTCCTTCCTCTGGTTGACGTTTGACGTCCCAACAGGCACGACGAGCAAAATATGACTACCAGCTGATGGCGCACTCCCATGATACATTACTCGAATCCGCTGGGCATTACGTCAAACCGGCGTTGCCATTTTCTAATATAGGGCCAACGGAGGCGCATTTACAGAATACATAAGGCGGTACGGGGCCAGTCACATTGGAAATGAACGTGGTGTGCCGTACATATCAAGCAAGACACACACCGTGAGTAACAGGGACACAGGAAAGGGTTTACATCTTGACTCCAGCTACTTTCCACGGGAAAGGGGCTACGGAAAGGAAGGATATCTGCGGCTTTCTAGCCAGGAAATGTTTCCAAGCATGTTGTCATTCGAAGTCAACCTTGCTCTTCTGTTTCTGGGTTGTAAAAGTCGGCTTCTTGTGAAGGCTTGGAACTTATCATATCAAAATTCGTCCCTCCTTTTGGGGCACATTCTCCTTTTGGGGCACATTGAGCAGAGGTGGTGCCCGTCCCGTTCCCCCCTTTTTTCCTTCGGGTGGGGTCAGGCGTTGCAGAGTGTAGATGAGTTGATTCTAGCTACCAGATTGGTGCATCCTGGAACAGCTCCAAAAGATGCGTATATCCAAAAGCGCATCCTACGACTTGGCCAATTTCTTTGCTTCTACCCGTACGCTTGCAGGGTAATCCAACATCAACATGTACATCCTGCATTTATTTGAACACATGGCGGCCTGCAAACTAGTTTGGAAGCCATAACGCTTGCAGCGTAGCAAATTTTGCATCGCCAAGGATAAGTGTATTCAACATTCTTCAGGCCTCCCCAGACCCTCACACGAACGAGCCACCATTCTACCGGACATCCTGGGGCTGCAGAGCTCCTAAGACTGGCAAGCTGATAGGCAAGGGTTCTTAATCCCCTCGTAACCTTGCAGATTTGCCTATTTGTCATTGCAGAAAGCTACAACACTATCGGCAGCTGCAAAAGCCAACATCGAAAAAATGAGAAATCCATAGCTACTGTACATGGGGGTGCAAGAGACATTGGGCCCGCTCCCACATGAGCTGCAGGTTATAGCACGTTCCACTTCCCTGTCATGGGAAATCCTCTCCATAGATTGCCTTGGATGAGCAGAGAATAACTTGAATGGATGTCGAACCAATTCTCAATTACTGGCACTGCTACGCTTATAGCATCAGAAAAATGTCGTAGCACCTGCACAACACAAAGTATAAGCAGCGCACTAGCACCAATGATCACATATAAACAAATAAGATGAGTCGAGTTTGACACTATGCTTTGTCACGGGATGCTCACAGATGTTTAATGTAGAGCAGTGTGGGAGTAACCTCAGTAGAATACTTTTGCTGCCCTCTGGTTGGCATATTAAAGCAGGCTGAACCTCCGCAAGGACCCTGAGAAGCTTTCAGATTGTATCTTGCTCATATTCAGCGCTAGATAGGGCTTTTTTTAATCTTTCGTGAGACTGCCTCCATGTGATGGTAATTTCTACCCCTGACCCCTGACTGTCAAAACAATGTAATTGGGTTCTCGCATCTTCACAGATCGGGTCCTGCGTGTGGATGAACAGACAGGGACCACGAGCCTGGCTTTGCCTTTACCTTGAGGACCTGCAGAACTAGGATACGGTGCCACATCATGTGGAAAAGGGGCTGGAGCACCCATGGGCGCTGTATTAGTGTCCGAGTGGCTGAAAACCAGGTTCTGCACAATAGGAGCAAGGCAGGAAACGAGGGTCTCCATGCCCATTGTGCTTGGAGAGAGTGCATCTGGCATGAGCTCATGCCGAATAGCACCAATGCCATAAGTGAGACTCAGGAATTGAGCTCCACAGTCAACATAGTGGGCCCATGGTTCCAAGTTGGCAAATTGCTGCAAACCATACAAACTTTCAAATGATTATCCCTCCCTCATTCATCTTAAATGACAGCACAACTTTGCATAGACATGAACTGGCACCAGTCCAATCACATTCATATGCCTACCCTTCTTCACTGTCAATATATACATAACAACGGCATTGGGGCTCAAAAAGGTGCCACAAGAACTTGATGTTCGCAAATAACCCATGTGCGCATATCACGGTGGATGCCCACAGGGTTTTTGGGGTACGGTTTCCTCATCTACATGTCACACCACAGATGCACTGTGATTCGAAACACATGTTTAACCATACATGGACATGTGTGCACATGATTAGAGGAGCATTTAAACGACCGTTCAATGCGACCTCGTTACACAGTTCAGTCCAGGTGGACTGTTCTTCATCTGACTTACCTGAATATCACTGTTTAGAGCTAGAATTGGCAGGGTATATTGATTTGGCCAGACATAACGAAGCCCTGGGTCATTGATGCCAGTTCCCCGGGGAAGTTGGGCCGCTACAATAAATTGGGCATCTGGCATACTACTCCGCATGTCCTTCAGCATGGATTTGATCCTGACCCAGGTCAACCTCCGAGTAAGACAACAAGAGACTTACTCTTAATGTTGCTACTCAGAATGGTACCTCCGTCTTCACATGGAAATGCCCATGGTCCTTATGGGGATTAATAGACGCAGTGGAATATAGACGCCGAAGTCTAATAAACCCTGCTGGAGTACAATCGAAGGTACAGCATGGGATGTCTCACTTATATGCAATTTCAGGAACTGCTGCAAGGAGTCTGTCTGCTGTTGCTCCATTACAAGCAAGGGCACTTAAATCGTTTCCACCCACAAGGACAACAACCACAGCAGGCTTGTTGACTATGGGCGCTTCTCCATTCTTGAATCTCCACCATACGTTAACGACTTGATCCCCTGTGCGCAACAAAGAAACGTGACGTGCACTAGTTGCAAAGAACTGTCTCGATCATGCAGACGCAGGATAGCATGGGCAGGAACGTAAAGCTTTTGGTGCATACCGGAAACGGCAAAGACACCACTCTTGTACTTCTTGGCGAAATATTCTGCGAAGGCTGTTGCTCCGCTGCCGTTATCTTTTGAAGACGGTGTGCCAGCCCAGCCCATTCCTGAATTCTGTGGGAGGAAGTTCTCAAAAATATCATCTCCGTAGAAGATGATTTTGTAACCCTGCATGAGCGCTTAGCTAAGATGGTTCCTTCAAAAGGTAGATTTCCCAGCCGTACATTTTGCATCTATTGCCTTACCCCAAGCAGTGTATCATTTAACGCCATTTGTGTTACAAGACTTGCATGCTCTTGAAGCCATTTCAAGCCGTAATTGTCGTCGGTCCTTGCTTCTGGCCTTTCAGCAGTTACAGGAGGACACGTTGATTGAGATGCAGCTATTTGCAAGCAGGACAGTAGGATGCTGCTTAATAGCCTTCCCTTCTGCTCCCAAGGTAGAGAGGGTAGAACTCCCATTTGGGCTGTCAGCTTTGAAGAGTGTTCTCGTGGCTTCACTGACCATTGCTCGCCCCCACAAGCCGACTCAGACCACACTATCTTATCGACATACAGTTGCAGATGTTTCTATTGGAAGAACACCGCGAACGACGAGAACATATAAACAGTAGCTCGATCACGTAGTTTCATCACGCTTGTACCCTAAATGTAGTTGACCAGCCTGTCCAGGTATGCTATTCCTTCCTTCCTATGGTATTTACCTTTACAACTCGTCCTGACTGATACTAGCACAGTCTGTCACCGACACAGATAGAGCAGAGAAGCCAGTTGTAGAATTATTGAGTGAATAAAGGTAATAGTATCGATAAAGAAAATGGCTGAGCGGCAACTATATCCCGCACTGACGGCTCTATGCAGTTATCCTAGCTTGCTAAGAATATATATGCAATCCACAGGATATTCCTGATAAATATATAAGAGCTCGTTTAAGGAATATCAAACTCTGCCTTATTCTGCTGAAAAGGACTTATTAGCGGGTCCGTGACAGGCAGCGCGAAATTCGAAACATGGGATTGCGGCATTCGGAATACCGCACACTGACCTTCAGTGACTGGGGTGACCCAGCCGCTGGAGTGTAGGGACCACGCCGTGGACCACGGGCCGTGGTGAGGAGGAAGAGGAGGACCAGGAGGAGGAGGGAGGGGGGGGGGGGTAGAGAGAGAGAGAGAGAGAGAGAGAGAGAGAGAGAGAGAGAGAGAGAGAGAGAGAGAGAGAGAGAGAGAGAGAGAGAGAGAGAGAGAGGGGGGGGGGGGGAGCGAGGGAGGGAGGGAGGGAGGGGGAGAGATGGGGAGAGAGAGGGGGAGAGAGGGGGGGGGAGGGGGAGAGAGAGAGAGAGAGAGAGAGAGAGAGAGAGAGAGAGAGAGAGAGAGAGAGAGAGAGAGAGAGAGAGAGAGAGAGAGAGAGAGAGAGAGTTCAATTCTGCCAGAACCGCGCCGCAACGCAAACGACGCAGAAATGTCTGTTCCCAACTAATATGCTCTGCGTTACCCAAAACGGTGAGTTGACTACACAAAAGACACCAAATCGTGTACCAGTAGATGATCAGATAGGATTTGCCTCTGACGCTGAACTGCACCTGTACAATCTCCTCTCTCCTCCTCTCCCTCCCTCTCTCCCTCCCCCCCCCCCCTTTTTCCCCTCCCCAGATAGGCTTCGTAGCTTTTCAAGGCATGGAAAGCGTCCCCCGGGTCCACTCCCTTGTCGGCGCCTTCCTTGCACATGCTCCCAATCTCCCTGTCTCGCTCCTTCAATTCACCTTCCCACTCCCCCTCCGTTCCCCCAACACTCCCCCTTCCCCTCCTTTCCCTGGAGGGGAAAGGCCTCTTCTCTCTTCGGTTTCCCCCCCCCCCCCCCCTTCTCCAGTTGTCCCAAACAGCTCTCGTCCTCCCCTTCGCTCCTCCTTACCCTCCGTTTTGCGCACCCAGATATCTGGTCTACCTCTCCTATCCACTTTCTTTTCCCAATTCCACGCTTGTTAACGGGAGGTGCAATCAGGCCAGGGGCACGCGACGTAGTAATAGAGAAGTGTGGCTCTTTGCTTTAAATCCCAGGGCCAGCTATACAAGAGCCAAAATATGTGTAACAAGACCACATCACCTCACACTCCGGGCCTTTCCACCCCTCGCCATACCCCCCCCCCCCCCGGTCTCTCACTCTCTCACACTCACTCTCTCTCTCTCTCTCTCTCTCTCTCTCTCTCTCTCTCTCTCTCTCTCTCTCTCTCTCTCTCTCTCTCTCTCTCTCTCTCTCTCTCTCTCTCTCTCTCTCTCTCTCTCTCTCTCTCTCCCCCCCCTCCCTCGCTCCCTTCCTTCCTCCCGCCAGCCAGCCCGCCCCCCCCCCCCCTCTCGCTCCCTCCCTCTCCCCCCTCACTCCCTCCCTCCCTCCCCCCCCCCCAAAAAACTCTACGCATGCACCTTCACGGGCGTGCGTGCGTGCCTGCGTGCGTGCGTGTGTGTGTGTGTGTGTGTGTGTGTGTGTGTGTGTGTGTGTGTGTGTGTGTGTGTGTGTGTGTGTGTGTGTGTGTGTGTGTGTGTGTGTGTGTGTGTGTGTGGGTGGGGGGGGGCTATGATCTTCTCTAACCTGCATGCACGCAATAGCAGAGCACCTTTTGATTTTTCTCCATCCCTGGTGAGCATCCCAATGATTCTTAGTGCAAATGAGTGTATGGTCCAGTATACGTTGGTAGACCGTGGTTGTGCTCTGGGCGTCGAGCTTGCTGGCAGACAAGTTTTAGGCCCAGAGCAGAAACACTGGAAATACAGAAGTTCCTGTACGTGTCCTGGAGGTTCCATATGAGATCGGGCCGGGAGCGTCTTCACGTGACGTTTGTTTTCTATCTGCACTGAAACCAGCAAAACTTGGTTGTGGTGACCTGTGCCAAAACCCCCACATTCGACAGTGAGCGCAGTGTTTGTCCAGTTGCGTTGATATGATGTATCCCCAATCCCTGCCCCATGCCCGGCGTAAGATGTACTAGGTCCAAATGCACCCATAAAGTTGTGTTTGGCTCGACTGGACCCCCTTCTCGCATATCTTTTTTCGGAAGATAACCCAGTACTTTTCCGTGGAACAAGAGGAAATGAAGAGACAGGAAGAGGCTTTCATCCCGGTAGGAAGGGAATGATTCCTCACAGGGAATGATTCCTCATGATCATACCTGATCCCCAAGGCAATGTTGGAACACTCGCACACCCCACAGGCACACGTGCACATGCATGCATGCACACGCACACGCACGCACGCACACACGCACACACACACACACACACACACACACACACACACACACACACACACACACACACACACACACACACACGAGCGCACGCGCGCACACGCACGCACGCACGCACGCTCGTGCACGCGCGCCCGGACACGCGCTCGTGCACAAGAGACCATCACTGTACAATGCCACAGCACTGTGACGGGGCCCAAGGCAAGTCAACAGCAAGCCTCAAAGTGTTTACAGATAGGATAGAGCACCCGATGGCGAGCAGCCCTATCCTTTTATTATTTCTATCGTGTATCTCGCCCAAACATCCTGTGAATTTTGGACTGAGAAACACCTTTCAGGACAAGAAAAAATGCAAAAGAGTGCTTGCTTTGGGAAAACTTTCTTACCAGCCGAAACATGCTTCTCCAAATTGAGTAATACAACTTTTGTGACCAGAGGGGTATGGATTAGATACATATACTTCAAGTTTCCTCAAGCATTTAGGCACCTGATAGAATGGTAAGGCACAAATACGAACCTGAACTGTCACTAGCATGGCAGCACTTCTAATCGGCCTATGCGTCCCAGTGGAACTTCAACGATTAAAAATGGTCCTACTTCCAACCAACGGGGCTTGGCCAAGCCTTAATTTGAGACCGTTGATAGGGTCTCCAGTCACAGGCTTGATAAATTCTGATGCACTTATGATAAGCATGAGACTAGCTATGGAACTGAAATATCCTGGATTGAGCCTTGATGTATCCATGATCCTTGCTAGACGTGAAACATCCTGGCGTACTCACGAGAGACGGACTGGCCATTGTAAACTATTTCAAGGCGGTAAGCAGGAACCAAAATTTGCCTTGATATTTGAGCCTATGGGGTAGGGTTTCATGAGTTTGGGCCTTGCAACGAAAGCAAGGATACCGCACAGCTGACCTTGCGGACCCAGCACTCCCTACTTCCTTTCATCTGGACTCTTCCACGATGACACAACAGTCCCGGAACCAATGGGCGAATGCAACGGGGCAGACAACACTGGGGGCCCTACTGAGCCGTCCACTCCATACTTCAGTCGACACACACCAGGGCTGCAAGCAACCACAACTGCGAGCACCCAAGGGACGTTCTTAACCCTCACATACATCAATGAGCCAGCCTTGTCTCATCAAAGATAAGGCCAGAATAATTAAACGGGCCCGGCATTTCTTTGGATCATTGGTACCACATGCCGCACTCCATAATAGCGACCATAAATGTTTTTGATCTCAGATGCCCTAAAGCATTCTGGCCCCCCCCCCCTCCCCGTTCTATGCAGCCTAGAAGAATTCACTGTTGCTCGCTGTATCATCAGTGACGAAACATATATAACAGCTCTTCACAGAAGGACAAACGGTTAATATATGCCTATTCACCTTGCAATCTAAAGGAGTTGAAATAAGAACAGAGTGTTGGCACACTCATGAAATGGGTACAAGCCTGTAAAACTATTCATGAGAACTCAAGGTCAAGCTACTTCAGACCGCCCCGGCCCCCTTGCTTTCTCCCATTTCCTATACTGTTATGCGACCGTAAAAGCTGAGCTATTCAAGTGCACTGTGCACTCAGAGGGCAACAGACTCTACGACTAGCCAGGCACAAAATATACCAGAGCAGAATTCTTTTTCAATCCAAAACCATAAGCAACTGTACAGAGGAGTCAAGCCTGCAGGAAGGGGAAAAAGGTGGTTCACAGTTACGCATGAGATACCACTGATTTTGCTCAAGAAATTGGGTTCTGGAGCCATGAGGTAGAGCCACATCATGCTGAAGACATGTTTTCCAGCAGAGTGCAACACATCATTCCATTCCTAGCGGAGTACAAGCACAGTGGCTCTTCCATAGGTTCTGTTGTCATGGCCCTGTGGTTCGGGGAGGCACGGTTTTTCTCCGGGGCAATGTGACTTCTTCCGCTTCTTGGAGCAGCCCAATTGGCATCCGTGCCCGTAGGAAAGCAAGAGGCAAGCTTCCATACTTTCGCCACTTCTTGACGTAGGCCCGCTGGGTGAAATTGTTGTATCCGTTTGCCTCAATGGCGTCCAAGATTTGCCTGACATCAAAAGTCATGTCAGAAACCAACATTACAAACAACGCATGCCGAGCAGTCCCCCAACCCATTGGCATCCTCTGTCCTGCCTTCTCTCAGTTAAATTATCCCGTCCACCCCCCCCCCCCCCCAACCTCCCCTCCAAACCAGGCCAGCAGGGCAGCATGCTTTACACTGCCTGCACACTGACACAGCAAGACCAATTCCACAGCGCACTCACCACCTCATTACCAAGAGCACACGTTGCTGAGCAGCAAAGGCATGAACCTAGTCAAGACATTATCTGCAAGGAAGCACATTACTGACTCCCAAATGCCAGTCCCAATGAGCTAGTGCTACAAAGGTCAATTTCAGTAAAACTGAGTAATTTCTGTCAATTTCAGTAACAACTGGTAATTTCTGAACTACTGAGTAGCACCAAGCCATACTTAAACCGAGCCATATTCCAAGTCACCTCGGCAGGGAGTCAGAGGAGAGGACATGCCATAAGCAGTGCGGATAAAGCAATGTTCATGGAAGCTACCTGTAAAGGATGAGTGCAGACCAAACAGGCCATCGGGCATCACTGTCAAGGAAATCCACGCCAGCTTCTGCATCAGCGAAGTATGCCCTTGCCCTGGAAATTTGGAACTTCATGAAGCGCTCCCATCTATCATCAATCAGTCCAGTGTGCGGCGAAAACATATTGCCACTGATGATCTGCAAAACCCCATGACACCAACATTCTTACTTGTATGATTGCAGCACAAAATACTCCTAATCCTCAGTACTTGCAGAAAACCACTTCTGCCTGTCAGGTTTTTAGACTCGCACTGACAACTTCATGTCAATCCACTTTGTGTGTGATCTCCAGGTTTCTACATTCCAGATGCCAGCTAGCTTTCTTTGTCACAGACAGATTTTGTTTCAGACCAGAGAAACTCGTAGTCCCTCATCATTGCATCACTGATCAGAAAACAAGGACCAAGGAGCAGTAGCAATGGGCCCTCGTCACTCCAAATCTTCAAGAGCCCACTACCCAGCAAGATATATCGTACTCAAGTTTTTACTCCAAACAGTAGGGGTGCTCCATGTGAAGCAAGCTCCCCTGGACCCCTCTTAGGAAGTAACTGCAAGAGACATAGCCGATTTTTGAAGGGTTCCACTGATATCCAAGCCACTACAAGAGACAGAGCCGAAGAAAGGAATATGAAGGGTTCCAAAATATCCAATCAAGGAACGGCTGACACACAGCCTACTGGGCACCAGGTCCTGGTCAAAGCCACTACAGTCAACACAGCCCCAAAATGATTTCGGAAGGGGCTCCACTTGCATCCAATCAAGCAATGGCTAACACACAATCTGCTGGGTACCAGGTCCTGGTCAGCAACCCTGTAAATGACAGAAAGAGCTGGAGCCAGCGAGGTTAGCCCTGGTAACTGAACCGTATGGACTTGAAGGAACCAGGGAGCAAGGGAATGGATACAAAGGGTGAGCCGCACCTCAGATTCTCGGATTCCAAACTGATCCAGCTCGTCAAGCGGAACATATATGCGGTTACGCTGTGCAGCATCTTCTCCAACGTCTCGGAGGATGTTGGTGAGCTGGTTGGCAGTGCCAAGAGCAAGAGCAGCACGGTATACAGCTTCTAGTGGACCCTGCCTCCCCACCTCTCCGGGTCACACATGCACTCATGTGGTATAGGCTGTTCATTCATCTAAGCAACAAATGCCCCATCCAATACACCACTCACTGCGCTGAGCAACCTCCCTCACAGGCGAAATATGTTGAGGAATCTTGCTCGCATAAACACCTTCCTGGTTGCCAGTGACAGACATCCAGAAATCCTTGGATCTCAGACAGCACAAAAGCCTGGAGGAAGGGAATTCTTGAAAGGAGTGGCAGGTAGAGGTGGCCGATCAGCATACCTTGTATGTAGGGTCAACTCCCATGACAGGAGTAGTCATTAAACCCACAGTTCCTGCAACTTTGTAGCAGTAATCGTAAAGCTCATCAAAACTGCAATACCGTGCCTTCGTCAGATCCATCCTCATCCCATCGATCTGCAGCCCATAGAAGCATTAACAAAGATACTAAGGCTGTTGCTGTACAGAGAGAACTAGAAGAGCAGCAGAAGTATCAACACAAGTAGCAGGCAACCCCCGCCCATAACTCTGGAGAGATTTGCCCCCCCCCCCCCCTTTCCGGGAAGGGTATCAACCTCTTTCCACTCCCTAATGTCCAAATACAGGTAGCTTCAGCAACCGCACCACACAGCAAGCACTTGAGTTTAGCGCCCCCTCCTGGGCGGGGGGACAGAAGAGCTTTCCACAGCAAATGAAAGCAATCAGAACCCTTGCGCCCATAAGTAGCAGGGGCAGGTGGAGATTCACGCAGTGTTGCCTACCATGTCTTTGAATGGCTGAATCGATACAGGATAATGCGCAACTGTGTCTGTCAAGGCAGCATCCATTGCATCATAAGGCCGCCCCTCAAACAAAGACTCCAGCCGATGTTCCCAGGAATCCAAGGCCTGCTCACGAGCACAGCTTATGTTTATCCGCCATCTTTAACACCCTGTGAGGGTGGCGCACAGCACACTTTTACACCCTGATGCGCACAACAAGCCTCCCTACTGTTCAAAATTCCATGACAGAGGTGCAGCCTCGATAGCTGGGTCCATCCCAACAACCTCCCATTTGCCTGCCATACTTCAACGGCATCTTAAAAGCAATTAACGCATTTGGGATTGGTCCCGGGCTTTCATGCCTCCTGCATGGGTTCCCAGCCCCTTTCTCTGGGTTCCAAGCGGAATCGCAATGGCCCGTGGGCACAATCATCGAGCTATGCACAAGACATTGGAACAATTCAGATATTAGAAAGCCCAGTGGATGACAATGCCAAAGTGAACAAACTGACTGCCAATCACCAGAAGCTCACTCCCATTCTACAACCGTGCCTTTCCTCCATGGGTGCGTACTGCAGGAGTAATCCGAGATGCGTTTGGCCCATCCACAAGCTCATCCGTTCTCCGACACCACACATAAATGGCCCAGATTGCCTTAGCTTTCTGTGGGGTCATCAATTTGGTCCCCTGCACCAAGTTACATAGTGAACTTCACAAGGAATCCAAAGAGAGACAGACCGCCAATCAAGAAACTTGAACAATGACTTGCACACGTGTTGCACCTCCTGGCCCTGGGAGTCCCTCCAACTGGGGTGCTCGGTGTCGACTGATGAAAATGGAGCTAAGCCAAGAGCGTACCAAGTAGAAGGTCTTTGCATAATCCTCTGTGATGATCCCACAGCGAGCGTAGGCTTCATCCAAGGCATCCCTGTTATATGTCCCTTTGAGAGGCAATCCATTGGGATATCTGAGATGAGTGGCAACTGATGCCCGGGTTGCCCTCTCCTCTGTCTCTTTTCCGATCAAGGGTTGCATCAGAGGGGTTATCAGCTCCGGTCTGTTGTTTTCTCCAGGTGACGGGCTTGTTCGTCTTGTGCCAGGACCCACTAGGGTGGCAGTGCAAGGAAGGCATGGCCTTTGCCTTCCTCTCCTTGCAGAGAATGCACTGGTAAAACCCCCACATAAAGTTTTTGATAGCTCTGCCAAATTTTCGCATACCAGACAGGTGCCTTCCACTAAGCCAGCAAGATTATGAACAAGAGCGATGAGAGGTTCCCATGTTATTCACAAACAACTCAGCAGAAGGCTGAACTATGATAAAGTTTCCTAACAAAATTGCGAAGGCGTGTTAATCACGTCAACTTGCAGGGGGAAGTGAAGGTGGGCTGAACTACTATGGAAAACCTTCCACCGCCCCTCTCCTTTCCAATTTGATCTTCAGCAGCAAAATCTGGGTACTTGGGCTTCATAAGCTGACAACAAAATTGCTTTGCCTAATGCAGAATTTCACCAGCAAGCGGGAGTAAAGAGTCCAATAATCCCTAAAATTAGACGTGCCTGAACTGCCGGAAACGTACTGGGCCCAACCGTAACCCTAACATTTTGTAGCCGCTAGAAGCATGCCCAAGACGCATTTCAATGCAAGCCATTTGGGAAGACTTTCGTGTGAATCAAAATGAACCTGATGCGACCTGCCGTGTTGTATAGGATGGCCATGCACGTACCCCCACCCCACAGTTCAACAGGAAACGTGATTTCAACATCAACCACACAATAATCTTGAATATAATGTCCACTAACCTCTGCAACAAGACAAGCTGGGGGAAAAGATCGCGGCCCGACACGGACGTTTGCATCGTGCAACGGGAGGCCGGACTGTTGCAGCTCCACCCCGACATTTTCGTTCCAGCTCTACAGCTTCCGTGCAAGAGTTGGGCTAGAATACAAACATCGGCACCATCTCTGTGCAATTTCTGCCCAGGCCTGGGAGGTGTGGGTGAGCGGCGCTCGCCTATTGGCCCGCAGCAAGTGGAGGGCTGGGGAGTTCAGATTCGGCCACGCGTGCGATTCCGAGAATATTTTGCACGTGAGTACTGACGTAACTCATATCTTCAAACTCGAACTACCACGTCGGGTGGCCCATGATCAACCGCGCATCCCCTCCAGCGCTTCCAGGGGACCCCAAGCATCGCCCATAACCTCTGTCGTGTGAGTTGACGTAAGCCACCAAGTCAAATCAGGGGTCCTGCCAGTCAAGCATGTGTGGATATATTCGCTGCAATTCCCTTGTATACGCTGCAATTCCCTTCCTGCACCAGAACGACAAGGCTCGTTCAGATGGGGTGTGCCTGTGAAAGGTTATGGGCAATCGGCTTTCCCTGTACAAAGCAGACAGGTCGTCAATAGACGAAGTTACACCAGCTACAGTCCGTACGACTGTCTGCTGAGTGCCACACACAACTGTCGGACAAGACTAGCATCTGGTGATGCCCAGCATCTTTCACAACCAGTTCCGTTACATCATTATCTTGTACACAAGCACCGATCAAGCAATCACTAGATAAGGCTCTAGACGGCTACGTTCAAGTACATGCCTATACTCCCTGAAGTCACTGTCCCTTAACTGTTTGAGTGACTACAGGGTACACTAAGCTTGTTCACTCTCACAATAGCAACAATGATACAACACACACTGCCGCACCGTACCTGTACAAAGCAGACAGGTCGTCAATAGACGAAGTTACACCAGCTACAGTCCGTACGACTGTCTGCTGAGTGCCACACACAACTGTCGGACAAGACTAGCATCTGGTGATGCCCAGCATCTTTCACAACCAGTTGGTATTCACTCCGGTGGGGCAGCCTTAAGAGTTCATCCGACAAACGTGTGATCTAGATAGGATTGTACCTTATGTTCGAAAACGTCCAGAATCTGCCGTGTCTCAAGGTACCTTATGTTCTCAATGGACCCATATCCTAATAGTGCACACATGAAGATCACTTAAAGCACAAGGCATTCAATAATAATGTTCAGAACTCAACACTTCCCCTTGCCTGCATGCTTTAAGTGTATCTTCTCAAACCTAGTGAATCACGATGACCAACAAACACGGGCTTGGCAAGTGGCTTGGTCATAATGTCAGCCACATTGCGAGCAGATTCCACATAGAGGATATCTACCTGCCCAAGTGCCATAGCTTCCCTAGCGTAGTGGAAGCTTACTGCAACGTGCTTTGTGAATTTGGAATACAGGGGGTTCCGTAAATTAGAAATGCATCCTTGGTTGTCACAGAAAATTTTGACCCTCCAAGGTGCAGCCCCTATCTCTTCCAAGAAGCCCCTTAGCCAGTTGGCTTCCTTCACAATATGGCCAGCTGCCATAAACTCAGCTTGCACAGTTGAGGTAGCAACTGAGCTCTGCTTCTTGCTTCCCCAAACCACGGCACTACCATAGACTGATAGAACATAGCCAGTGGTGGAATACCTGTGGTCCAGGTCCCCAGCATAGTCGGCATCAACATAGCCTTCTAGCTCAGGGCCCTTTCCACCCAGAGTAAGAGCTAACTCTCTGGTATCTCTCAAGTACTTCAGCACTCGAATGGCCTCATTCCAGTGTGAGGTAGTGGGTGTCATTCTATACCTTGACAACACTCCAACAGCCTGAGAAATGTCAGGCCGGGTCGTATTGGCTATGTACAGTAACGATCCAATTAACTCGCAGTATCGATGACCAGGTGGCAGAGGGGTACCAGCCCCATGTGACATACCATCTGAGGACTCGGGTCTGCTGCTAGCCACGAAGTCCTTGGACATGGGGGTATCAACCCCACGTCCATCATCAGCAACGCCAAACTTCTCCACAAGAGCATCAATCTTGGGAGTGCAACTCATGGAAATAGTGCCCTGAACTCTATTGCGTAGGACCTGACACCCCAGGAAATCATTCACCTCTCCCAAATCATGGATGGTGAAGTCCTTCTTCAATAACTCTTTCCCCCACTCAATCTCTGCAACCACTCTGGCAACTATGAGAAGATCATCGACATAAACAAGAATAAACGACAGATTACCATCAGGGGCCCTCCTGATGTATACCCCAGCGTCGCTCTTGCATACACTATACCCCATCACGCTCAACTTGTCGCTCAAGGTCTTGTGCCAAGCCCGTGGGGCTTGCTTAAGACCGTAGAGTGCCTTCCTGAGCTTGCACACAACTCTCGTGTTGCCATTCTCAAATCCTGGTGGTTGGGTCACATAGACCTCTTCCTCCAACTCCCCATTGAGAAAAGCTGTCTTGATATCCACTTGGTGGATCTCAAGATTTTGTGTGGCAGCCACTGCCAGCACAGCTCTCCTAGCACCATAGCTGCTGGTAGGTGCAAAAACCTCACCAACATCTATACCAGGAATCTGTCTGCAACCCTGGGCAACCAATCTTGCTTTAAACCGAGTGACATTCCCATGTGCATCGTTTTTTGTAGAAAAAATCCAATGAACAGGGATAACTTTCTGCCCATGGGGTCTTTCCACATACTGCATAACCTCATGGGTGTCTAAAGACTCCATCTCCTCTTGCATTGCCTGCTGCCAAAACTCCCACTGAGGTGAGCGCTGGGCTTCCCTCAAGTTTGAGGGCACGTGAACTTTTCCCAACCTGACAGAAGGTACACTCTGTACCTTATGCTGTGGTGCAGCAGGGCTGTCAGCCTTACTGGTGCTGTTCCCTTCTCTCTCTCTCTCTCCCTGGTTGCCAGAATAAGGTACATTATGTACCTTATGCTGGGACTGGGCAGTACTGCCGGGATTATCTGATTCCTTCTCAAGTCTCTCTCTCTCTCCTTGACTACTGGACTCATGTGCAGCACCCTTACATTCTCGCACCTTCCGCAATGCAGAGGGGAGCAGCAGCTCTCTCTCTCTCCTGGACTCACACTTGGGCACACTACCCAGACTTGCCTGAGCTGCGCCTACAATGTCAGCCTGCACACCATAAGCATGACTAGCCAGTGACTGGGATTGGGCACCAGCTTCCCCTACTGCTGGCATGTCTAACCCACTGCTCTCATCTCTTACATCTGCACCGAACATAGCCTCGACTGTCTCAACCTGCCCCTGCATATCAGGGAGACCAGCCATGTTTGGCTCACTCACAATTGCCTGACCTGGGTCAGGGGCATGCAATGGGATGTCAGAATGCTCTCTCCTAGCCACGCGCTGTACATAACGCTGCTCCCTTGTAAGGGTGGTCCCTGGAGGAAGGGGAATTTGTGACTTCCCCTGCATTCGCAACCCCTCTTGTACCTTCTGCATTTTTTCTACCTGGGATTGAGTTTCTACACCCCCCCTGGCCAGATTCTGCATATGCTCAAGCACCGACCACGAGTGCTGAGATGGTTCTGGGGTCCCAACAGTAGAATCCAGGCTGGTGGGGGTTCCTTGGTCATGTGCTGCTATGGTCCCGTCTCCAGACTGATCCCCAGCACAAAGTCCAGAGGTCCCAGGAGCCCCAGTGGAAAGCGTCTCCACTCCATGGTCATCCTCCTCATCCCAGAACGTGGGTGGAGCAGCAGAGGGAATTGCTTGAGGCGTTGCCAGATTCTCACTGCCAAGGGGGGGTGATATCCTAGAATCATAGACAGACCCAGGCTGGACCTTTGATAGACCCACTCTCTCAGCCCCCCTCAAGTGCTCGATAAAGCTGACGTCCCTACTCTCCTTCCACACTCCATTCCCCACGTACACACGATACGCTTTAGACTGGGGACAATAACCAGTAAACATCCCAGGGATGGTCTTGGGCCCAAAAACAGACCTTTGGCCACTGGGAATGTGCACATGGGCTACACAGCCAAACGTGCGCAGCACCGACACATCAGGTTTGACACCAAAGAATAATTCCATGGGGGTCAGGGACCTGCCTGAAGTAGGACCCACATTGTAGAGGAGGGTAGCTGTCTCGAGCGCCTCCTTCCAAAGGGAAGGGTCTGCTGCAGCATGGACCAACAGAGTCCTTGTTCGCTCCTTCAGGGTCCTATTCATCCTCTCCGCCACCCCATTCTGCTGAGGCGTGTAGGGCGCTGAGGACTCCATCTTAGTGCCCTGCTGAGCACAAAACTCTTTGAATTGCTGGTTCAGGAACTCTGAACCCCTGTCAGTCCTCACACACTTCACAACCGTGCCTCGTTGGGTCTGCCAAAAACGGAGCAGGTCTATCACAGCCTTTGGGATGCAATCCTTTGACTTCACAGGCAGGGAGGCAACTTGGTGTGAACTTTCATCCACTACAGTGACCCAATATCGTTCACCTGTGATGGCAGGAGGTGATATGGGACCCACAGTATCCACATGGACTCTATCGAGTGGGTGATGTGCAGGCCTGGAAGATACAGGGAAAGGAGGTCTGGAGTGTTTCCCTTGTATACACGATTCACAGTGCTTGGGGCACTCAGAGCAGGGAGCAAGGGAGATATTGATTCCTGTAACCAGATCTTCCTTGGAGAACCTCTGCATGCTGCTGGCACCAGGATGACCTAACCTAGCATGCCACAGAGATCTCTCGCTACACACGTGTCCTTTCCTAAGATGAGACGCCTCAGCCATGTGATCAATATGTCTGCAGCCAACTTGCTGCCCTCTGACAGGACTAACAAACTCCAAAAAAAACAGACCTCGTGCGCGGGTGATATCTCCACACCACCCTTCAGGTCCCTTCATGGCTGTGTAACCACCTGCAGTGTCAGTCAGGAAAGATGCTCCATCCTGAATTGCACCAGTGACTGAAATGAGGTTGGTATGCGCAGAAGGAACACACTGCACATTGTGCAGCCAGAATACTTCGTGCCTTGCATTCACAAGGCATACAGACCCAGATGCAATGATTCCTCCCCTGGCGTCTGAGGTTGCCAAGTGCAGAGGAAGAGGCTGTCTATGCATAACTGGATTATGGAGCAATGAGAGATCATTGACTATATGCACAGAGGCACCACTATCTATTAACCAAGATGTGCTGCTAGCTCCATGCGAAGTTGGGGCAAGCACATTGAGAGAGATAAACATCGCCTCACCAGAAGGAGGGGGTGGAGGTGGTAAATGCCACCCCGGAAACGTGTGTTGACTTGTTGGATAGTTATATGCTGAAGGACGTCCAGGGCTGGAAGCGGATGAAGGCGGGCCACCCCGGCCAGATCCATGGTCCCACCAGGCTTGAGGAGACGACTGTGGGCCTCCCTGGCCCCAGTAAGCTGCAGGCCCAACGCTTGCCGCTTGCATGTTTTGATGCAGAGCCTGCAGCTGCCTGAGCGGTCCGCAGTCAGTCATGAAGTGGCCCTTTGCCTTGCAGAAGTGGCATGTAAGCTCCTCTCTGGGCCTTCTTGCCCTGCCAGGTCCACGCCCCCTGCCACCAAAAGTAGTTGCAGAGGGGCCAGCGGGAGGCTGTTCGTTTGCTGGTAGTGCTGCTCCAACTCCCGGTACTGCTCCCACTCCTGGTGCAGCTCCAGCGCTTGATGACGCTCCAGCTACCCCCCCAGAGGGACCAGCCACTGCTGCAGCTGCCATGGCCTGAGGTGTTCCCTCTGCAGGTGGGTCCTTGTACCCACGGCTGGCTGCGGCGCGCAGGATTCTTTGAATCAGCTCCAATGGCGGCTTGTCGGTTGCCATAACCTCCAGGGACTCGAGCCTCAGCACAGGAGGGAGGCCCTTCACCATCAGCTCCCCAACATTGTGGTCCAAGAGGATGAACGCGTTGTTTCTGAGACTTGTAGCCAGATCCATCATTCTGTAGAGGTAGACCTTGAGTGTCTCCCCTGTCTTGATGCCCTGCTCCATTTCCTTGTACCACTCAAGGTTGATGTCTTGGTTGCTCCCTCCAGTGTGACTGTTCTTCACCCACGCGATGAAGTCGAACGCTGCTTTGTGGCATGAGATCTGAGAATGCCAGATGACTGGAACTGACTGGATCAGCCACTGCTTGATGGCTGAGTTCTCCACCGACCCTGGCATTGGCCTCTCCAAAGCCGCTCTGACCCCCTTGGTGTTTGCGCACGCCTCCAAATTTTCATACCAAAATTCAAAATTGCGCCCTCCATCATCAAGCATGACAGTCATCTTTGGATTAGAGGTATTGGGGATGTAGGCTGCCTTGTCAATCTCCACCTTTGGTTCTGCAGTGGCTGATTGTGTCCCGGTCATAGACTGCCCTGGAGTGGCCCCACTGACTTCTCCAGGTTGAGACATTGCTGTTTCACTGCTACTTTCCTTTTCTTTGCCCCTTTTTGTCATACTATTGTCACTTCACCAGCCAAACTTACTCATAAACTTCTGGAATGCAGCAATACCCTACAATTCCCTCCATGTCATGGAAATTTACCAGCCAGTCTTGCACAGTAGTAGCAGATATGTTCCCCTCAGAAGTTTGCGCCGGAGTCCGGCCCGACTCACTCAGTGCTTCTAGACAACGTCTATGAATGATAAAGCACAGCTAAAACTTCAATTATGAATTTCCCAGAAAGGTAAACTGTGAGTAAGATAATGGTCCTGGTACACTCGAGTTCCCTTGCGCCGCTGCGCCATGCTCGAGCTCCTTTGTTGACGCTTACGTCTGACCCATCCGTAGACGACCTTCACTCCTGCTTTTACTTGGCTCAGCTGGAAGGGCGTGGGCCCATAACCTGTGAAAGGTTATGGGCAATCGGCTTTCCCTGTACAAAGCAGACAGGTCGTCAATAGACGAAGTTACACCAGCTACAGTCCGTACGACTGTCTGCTGAGTGCCACACACAACTGTCGGACAAGACTAGCATCTGGTGATGCCCAGCATCTTTCACAACCAGTTCCGTTACATCATTATCTTGTACACAAGCACCGATCAAGCAATCACTAGATAAGGCTCTAGACGGCTACGTTCAAGTACATGCCTATACTCCCTGAAGTCACTGTCCCTTAACTGTTTGAGTGACTACAGGGTACACTAAGCTTGTTCACTCTCACAATAGCAACAATGATACAACACACACTGCCGCACCGTACCTGTACAAAGCAGACAGGTCGTCAATAGACGAAGTTACACCAGCTACAGTCCGTACGACTGTCTGCTGAGTGCCACACACAACTGTCGGACAAGACTAGCATCTGGTGATGCCCAGCATCTTTCACAACCAGTTGGTATTCACTCCGGTGGGGCAGCCTTAAGAGTTCATCCGACAAACGTGTGATCTAGATAGGATTGTACCTTATGTTCGAAAACGTCCAGAATCTGCCGTGTCTCAAGGTACCTTATGTTCTCAATGGACCCATATCCTAATAGTGCACACATGAAGATCACTTAAAGCACAAGGCATTCAATAATAATGTTCAGAACTCAACAGTGCCGCACACCGTGTGCGTCCGCATGTAGACAGTGATGGGAGTACATCCAATCCACTCCGCCAAATAAATAAGTGCATTGGGTTTGCAGCTGGTCCGCAGAGTCATTACGAAGTGTCCCCCTTTGCCAAAAGCGTTAAAGAGTCCCTAAGTATATTTTCGTTGCGCAAACTGGAACTTTGCTGGTTTTAACTATTGAACATAGTACTGCGCAAGCAACCAAAGGCCCCAAAATCTGAGTTCCTTCACTTAGGCACGCTCGAACCCACATGCTTTAAGCCCGGTCCCCCATCAGACAAATAGCATTGCCGGGCCCGTCTGCCCAACCTCGCCTCTAACAAGGAGTGAAGCCTCAAATAAAGCCAGCCCACCACATTGAAAATGCATACTTACTAAACTGTAGCTCCAAATGTGGAACCGAAAAGTGCTGAAAAGCCGGGATTCGTAACTTAACCTTGTAACTGCTACAACGGAGCCAACATCTGGTACCCCACCATCCCCCTCCACGCACGTTTCCTCCACTCCCACACAAAGACTTTGTTTACTTTTAATTTAAAAGCAAATGCAAGCGGACCCAAGACTGACCGGTTGTAGTTGGGCTACCCTTCTCTATGGCTTGCGTCTTCACCACTCCTGCATGTGCCTAAGGCGCGAGATTTTTTCGGTGGCATCGAGCTAAGCTTTGGACTGAAGTAGCCCACGTGGACTACACGTGATGGTACTGCCAGGTCCGGGCAACGCCTTTCAAGGGGTGCAATCCGCGGTTGAAAAATCGATTGTACTTATTTATTTGGCGGAGTGAATCCCATGAAGGCCACGGGTCATTTTTTATCCGATACATGAATTCACCGAAGGCTAATTTTTCGCAGGGCAAGGGAGGGAGGGAAGGAGGAAAGTATCAGTTTTTGGCCTTTATCAACAAGTAAGCATGTGGGCTGGGCGGTAAACTGGGGGGGGGGGAGGGAGAGAGAGAGAGAGAGAGAGAGAGAGAGAGAGAGAGAGAGAGAGAGAGAGAGAGAGAGAGAGAGAGAGAGAGAGAGAGAGAGAGAGAGAGAGAGAGAGAGAGAGAGAGAGAGAGGGGGGGGGGGAGGGGGAGGGGGAGAGAGAGAGAGAGAGAGAGAGAGAGGAGAGAGAGAGAGAGAGAGAGAGAGAGAGAGAGAGAGAGAGAGAGGAGAGAGAGAGAGAGAGGGAGAGAGAGAGGGGGAGGGAGAGAGAGAGAGAGAGAGAGAGAGAGAGAGAGAGAGAGAGAGAGAGAGAGAGAGAGAGAGAGAGAGAGAGAGAGAGGGAGGGA
>KV908699.1:33021-119411 GCA_002005505.1 Botryococcus braunii | reverse complement strand
AGTGAACTATGCATAACAATGAAAAGAAAAAAAAAAAAAAAAAAAAAAAAAAAAAAAAAAAAATTGAATGGAGGATTTTAAAACTTTTATGGTTAAAAGATATGATTCCACAGACACAGTGGCCATTGCCAGGGCAAAATTAGACAAAGTCTTTCAAGGAAATGAGACTGTCGAGAGATATATTGAAAGATTTATGTCTCTCTTAGCAGATGTAGAGGTTGACTATCAAATAGCCATGCAAGACCAGTTACATCTTTTTACCAAGGGTCTTAATACTCCTCTCAAACTTGCATGCACTGTGAACCCTGCAACAGGCAGTCCTTTCACTGATCTGGAAGACATTTGCACTTATGTTGTTAAATATGAGGCAAGTCTCAAAAGCACATATGTGGATGCACAGGGACCCAAGAGGAAGAGGGTCTACACCAGCCTCAGTGGCAGCATTGGAAACAGCCCCCCACCTTCCTTGGGTTTGGGAGCACCCCCTTTTGGGTCCGGGAGAAAAATTGATTCTAGAACCTCTATTCCAAAGGATAGGGAATGCTATTTTTGTCATAAACTAGGCCACGAGTCATGGCAGTGTGTTGCTAAAAAGCAATATCTAGCTGCCAAAGCTCAAGCTAGTGGGCACACCCCATCAAATTTTCAGCCTGGATTCTATCCGAGGCAAGGAAACAATCAACCAGTGGCAGCACCACTGCAAGGTGTTTCACCTCCCTCACACATTGGGCCTAAGGGATTTAACAAGGGAAAACATTGGAAAGGGAAAGGGAAGGGCAAGGGCCTAAACAAGATTAGTCATGAATGAAATTTGTTTTTCATATTTAACTTTTCTTGTTCAGAAGTCCTTGGGAAGTTGGAATACACCTCTGATTGTTCCTGGCAAACACAAAGCTGAGACTTGTATTGAATCTTTTCTTGCTGAACGAAAAGAAAACTCACAAGTCAGTGCATGCTTTGTGATAGGCCAGAAGGTGTGGAAAAGTAGGAGTTTCTTTTGCGGTTACGCTCTCGCGCAAACCTGAAAATTCTTGCTAGGGGCTCAAAAGGGGAATGCTTTTCTTTTCAAGGACAGCAATGTACATTTCCTTTTTCCTTTGTTTTAGCTTATGCAGCACCCAAAGCATCTTGTCAGTTGGGTTCAACGTCAAGTGCTGCACCTCTTAACCTCACATTTCCTGTCATGGCAAGGGGACAACAATGTAAAGCTTTAATGGACACCGGGGCCACACACTCTTTTGTCCGGGAAAAAGTTTTGCAAGGTTTGAGGTATAACAAGAGGACTTCACCCGTCACACTTGCTGATGGGACAGTAACACACACAAATGGGAAAGTGGATTTGAGTGTCCGGTTTGCTCCATCTATCATTACGAGACACTCCTTTCTTGTGTGTGACTCAATAATGGAAGGAATTGACATTATTTTGGGACAGGATTGGCTAGCACCACGACATGCTAATGTTAATGTGAGAGCTGGCAAGGCTCATATTAGACACAATAACAAATGGGTCTTGTTAAACAAACATGGAAAAGGCTTGGGAAAGAAGTTGGGATGGGGAATCAAATTAGGAAACACCAGGAAAGGGAAACGGGATCATTGGAAAACCTGCTTGTTCAATGTCATGGCCAAGGATGAACATGTTGGTTGGGATGAACAGGAAGAGATGCCACCTTTGGTGGATATGGACGACCCCTCGACGGAGTCATCCGGGACTTCCTTACACAACTCTGCGCCGGGGGATACCTCGGGCACGGCCCGGATATGGAGAGTTGCCTAGAAGTGGAGAAGGAAGTGGAAGAGGAAGAGGAAAGGGAAGAGGAAAAGGAAGAGGAAGAGGGAGAATCCGAGGTCACCACGGGTAAGCCTTCGGACCCTCTAGAGGAAATTTGTGCTAAAAAGCCTGAGCGGCTAGCACACTTGCTCCGGGAGTACAAGGACATTTTTCCAAATGGGCTACCAGGACTACCCCCACACCGACAAGTCTATCACACTATTAATGTGCAGGAAGGAATAACTCCTCCAAACCGTCCTGCTTACCGCTTGTCCGTGGAAGAAACTGAGGAATGTGAGCGAACTGTGGATGAACTACTTTCTAAGGGACACATACGCCCCTCATGTTCACCATATGCTTCACCGGTCTTGTTTGTGAGGAAGAAGGAGGGCACATACCGAATGGTTATAGACTACAGGGCATTAAATAAAATCACCATTCATGATAGGTACCCTCTCCCTCGCATAGACGACTTGCTTGATAAACTTAAAGGTGCTAAGATTTTCTCTAGTCTGGACCTCCTCAGTGGTTATCATCAAGTAAGGCTAAAGGAGGAAGACATTCCTAAAACAGCGTTTCGTACACCCTTTGGGCTGTATGAGTTCTTAGTGCTTCCTTTTGGACTCACCAACGCCCCCGCTACCTTTCAACGCCTAATGAATGAAATCTTTCATGATTTCATAAGGGAAGGGTTTGTGGTAGTGTACCTTGACGATGTTCTAATTTTCAGTCGGGATGAAGAGGAGCATTATGCTCATCTTCGGAAGGTGTTCCAACGCCTTCGGGAAAAGGAATTGTTTGCAAAACTTGCCAAATGTGAATTCTTATGCTCAGAACTCAAATACCTCGGGCATATCATTGGCAAGGATGGACTGAAAGTGGACCCCCAAAAGGTGGAGGTAGTCAAGGATTGGCCCACACCCCAAAACGTCACCGACGTGCGTAGATTTTTGGGGCTTGCAAATTATTTTCGAAAATTTATTCAGGGGTTCAGCTCACTTGCTGCACCTTTGACTAAACTGTCCAGTAGCAAAAGTTCTTGGACTTGGGGAAAGGAGCAAGATGAGGCCCTTGCGGCTCTCAAGGATGCATTAATACAGGCACCCATACTATCACTGCCAGACCTTCGTAAACCCTTCCAGGTAATTTGTGATGCGAGTGATTTTGGGGTTGGCGCTGTACTATTGCAGGAAGGTCGAGTCATTGCTTATTACAGTAAGAAGCTCAATAGTGCAGAAAGGAACTATTCTGCAACTGAGAGGGAGTTACTTGCTGTAGTGTATGCCTTGACGGAATGGAGATGTTATGTCCTAGGGAAACAAGTCACTGTCACCACAGACCATAAGTGTAACACTTTTCTTCAGCAACAGGTTGGTTTAAGCCCTCGGAGGGCACGGTGGGCTGAGAAGTTGCAGGAGTTCAACATTCTTTGGGTTTGGGAGCCTGGAAAGACTAACGTTGCGGATGCGTTGTCCAGGAACCCAGTCCTCCAGGGACAGCTCCAGGGACAACAGCAGCGCAACGTCTCCACGGAGCCCAACCCCGGGAAGGGGACCAATGCAACCTCGATGGATGGGGACGGGAGGGCACGCTCGGGCTCCATCACCCTCGGGTCTGACGGGTGTGACACCTTCTTGGAATTGTTGAAGGGTGCTTACGCACATGATTCGTGGTTGGGAACAAGGACAAATAGGAGAAAAGTCCACTTTACGGACGGGGTTTGGGACTTTGGAAGGGAGGGAAGAAAATATGTGCCTGCATTTTATGAAGTCCGGGATAAGGAAGGTCCAGTTGCTAGGAATCTGCGGCAGGACATATTGAAAGCTTTGCATGAACCTCCTTCTGTTGGTCATCCAGGCTTTGCGAAGATGTATGATCTAGTGAAGCGGGACTGGTGGTGGCCGGGAATGGCGGAGGATGTGCGGGAGTATGTGAAGTATTGTGATTCATGCCAGCGGGTGAAGGCCTCAAACCAGTTACCCGCAGGACTCTTACACCCTTTACAAATCCCCACAAGGAAATGGCAAAGCATCTCAATAGATTTCATCACGGGACTGCCTAAAAGCAAACACGGGCATAACGCAATATGGGTAGTGGTTGACAGGTTGAGCAAATGTGCCCACTTTGCCCCTACCACTACCAATGCAGATGCTTATGAAGTTGCTGTTCTGATGAGGGATAAAGTATGGAAGTATCACGGTTTCCCTGAAGAAATTGTTTCGGACCGAGATCCTCGGTTTGTGAATAATTTCATGAACACACTTCTAAGTCTGACGGGGTGCAAGCCGGCTCGAACTACGGCATATCATCCTCAGTCAGATGGTCAAACGGAACGGGTGAATAGGATCTTGGAAGATTTTTTGAAACACTATGTCAAGGATAACCCAAGGGAGTGGGAGGATTACCTTTCAGTGGCGGAATTTGCCTACAACAACTCTTGGCAAACTTCCCTAAACTCCACACCCTTCAGGTTAACATATGGGCAAGATCCAAATATACCGTTTGCGGTGGGACACATGGAGGGCACTAAGGTGGATAGGGCTGATCTCTTCATGAGAAAAATGCAAGACAAAATCACCCTTGCAAGGAAGTGTTTGCGTGTAGCTCAAGACCGTCAGACGGCCTATGCCAACCGGCATAGGAGGGAGGCCATCTACCAGGAAGGGGACTATGTCCTCCTTTCAACCCGTGCGGCCCCCACGCTAACTTCAAACAGATTCAGCAAGCTGCAACCCAGGCACGTGGGACCCTTCAGGGTCATGGCGGTCACGCCCGACAACGTTAACTTCGTCACACTGGATCTTCCGGACCGGTTGGACATCCACCCCCGCATAAATGTCTGCTATTTGAAGCCATACTGGACACGTGAGGAGGCGCAGTCGCGTGGATACTGCCCCCCAAAAGTCATCACCAAAGCGGATGGCACCACTCACCTGGAGTGGGTAGTGGATGCACTAGTCGATCACCGGCTGTTGCACGACAAGGATGGGTTCTCCTACCATTTTGAGGATGGCACACCCTTTCTCGAGTACCTTGTAAAGTGGGCAGGCCATGGGGCCACAGAGAACTCATGGGAATCTCAGGAGGCATTCGAGACCCATCCCGGGCTGGTTAATACCTATCATAGACTCCAGGGGCTCGCCCCGCCCATTTGGGACCAGGTGGCGCTGCGCGACACCTTCCCTTGAACGGGCCCCTCCGGACGGTTGTCCCCCTCATTCCACTTGTGGAGTTCCCACCTGGTGTCTGGGAATACATGGGACGGGACCTATGGTAGGGACTGTATATCTTGTGTACTTTGGGACAAGGGACGGGGTAGGTTGCCTACCTCGGTATGTGTGGCATGAGGCCTCATACCGCTTCGATGCATTGAACTCGGGGTTCTGCATTCAGGGATAGGAATTGAAGTACACATGGCGCGCAACCGCAGTCTGCTTAACTAGCACTTGGGACGTGGGCTTGAAGTACAGAAGTGACTTGGAACCCTTGGCTATGGGCTACTTGGAACCCTTGGCTATGGGCTACTTGGAACCCTTGGCTATGGGCTACTTGGAACCCTTGGCTATGGGCTACTTGGAACCCTTGGATATGGACTACTTGGCATCTTGGGATGGATTTCTTTCTATGTACTATATGTGTACCTTATGTGTACAGTATGTGTACAGTATGGACAATGTATCATAAAGAAACTGTGTTGTATGGATAGCCACTTTAGGAAAGCATTGTGGACTGAGCTACACCTGTGTCATATTTATCTTGTTCGGATTGTTTATCGGTTGTGTCACAAGCATTGTATTGTTTTAATAAATAATAAATATGGATGTGTCAATAAAGGCGGACTTGGATAGTTCGAAAGGAATAAGGCGAACGTTCGTCGTAGTTCGCCGTAATTTATCGTAATTTATCGTAATTATAGTACCGTGTCGTATCGTATCGTACAGTATTGTACTTAGGACTAAAATAAAGCACACCTAATAAATAAATTAAAAAAAAACAAAAAAAAAAATGGACGCTTTAGTCAATTGCTTGGGATGATAGGGGAATAACTTGGAGGCGGGGACCCTAATGTAACCCATTCGGCAAGGGTCTAACGGCGCTGGTGGATGGGCCGTTCGGTGACGACCATTCCCTTATAATTGTGGTCTACTGTATGTGTGTATGTGGCTGCATGAGGACATGCAGGAATTAAGGGGGGGATGATGTGATGGAATGTAGGGATTTCCCGGCATTTCTGGACATTTCCCTTACCCCCTAGCCTAGGCGCACATGTGGCGCACATGTCGTACGAGCAACGCGAGTACGCACGTGCCTAGCGTCTAGCCTTGGCTTCCTAGCCGTCGAATTCCATTGGATAGTTATGGACGTTACTCTCATAGTAGGATTCTAGGATATTTTCTAGATACTATTGTAGAGGTTTGATGGACTAGTGCGCTACCATTGGAGGAACGTGAAGACACGATCACGAACCACGGGAAGGAACGGATAGAGACGTAAGCCACGGGAAGACACGCACTCAGGTAATTTGGAAGCTTAGTAGACCACAAGTAGGGAGTGGAAGCTCCGTGAGGTGGGGGTTACTTGTAATTGGAAAGAGCGTCCAACTTGTCGGCCATCCGGCCTTGTCTCTCTCTCTCTCACAACTTGGAAATTCTCCTTAACTTGTGCATTCTACGACATTCACCAGACACACACTCCCACTAGCAATGATGGAACCATGAGACTCTGATGTAGCCAACTGCAGTTGACGTGGTTCTGTGTACACCGTGGGGTTCTGCAATACACCAAAGTCATTAACCAGGTGGACAGTAGCCCCAGAGTCCACAAGCCATTCCTCGCACGAGTGCCCTATCCCACCACTCTGTAATACATTAAACGTCACACTGGGCAGTGAGATAAGAACGGCTTCTGCGTTTTTAGGACATGGAACATGGGTACTGTTGGATGCAGAGGGAACACTTGGCAGTGAATGCTTACTTCTGTCGCCAGCTTGCTCCTCTCCAGTACCCTTTTTCCATTTTGTGCACTCCTTGCTGATGTGTACACGGCTCCCACACTCCCAGCACCTGACTTTTCGTGACCTCTTTCTGTCTTGCTATGACTGGTCTGCCTCAGGGTCCTGGGACTTTGGGAGGACTGCCGCTGCCTTGGGAAGAGATCGAGGGAGCTGGTCATTGAAGCCAGCACCATAGGCATGGCTCTGCAGGATTTTTACCACATCTTCTGAGGAGCGCCCGCAACAATGCCCATAGAGTGCTCCTTTGAACTGTGCTAGCTCAGTGGGGAGACAATCCACAATAGCATTAGTGACATCTTCGGGGTCAATGGAGTGGGAGTTGTCCCGGAGGTTCTAGAAAAGTATGAATTTTTTTCATGACAAATGTCTCGAACGTCTCCTCCCTGGTCATGTGCTCTGTTTTGAGTGTATGTAGCCACTGGCGGTTAACAGACTTTTTGTGTCCTCCAGTGAACTTATTGGCTATGTATAACAGGGCATCAAAGGCAGAGGGCTTCATTGTCAACATAGGACTCCACTCCACTGGGACACTGCCAGTGATCAGCATCATGGCAGCAGCATTTGCTCTCGTGAAAGGAAGGGGTTTCTGAAAGGCCTCCGTGCACTCCTTGTGGATAGCTGCAGTGGTCAGATCATAAAGCCAGGACTTGAAATTCCACCCATCCTTTAATAAGGGATGGGCTACCTTAACATTTGTTGTTGATGGCTTTGTTGTGTCCTCGTGCAGTAAGGCTGTCAGTATCGAAACCACTGGGAGTGCTGTCTTCTCCTGTTCTGTGGATTGACCACCCAGACTTACAGGAGGCTGTTGGTTCAGCTGGTCCATTGGAGATGATTCCGCAGATTGGGTCATTATGTGAAAGGTTATGGGTTTCTGCAAGTCTGGGTCACTTTGCAGATATGAATCGTTCTGGATATGACGTGCAGCAGGTATTCAAGGCGGATTCCTCGTACTCTGCAACCTTGGCTTCGGCGTAGCTCGATGGGCAGGTGGGCCCATAACCTGTGAAAGGTTATGGGCAGAGAGAACACCTGTAAATCCGCAAAGGATTTGTCAATGCACGGTAGAGGTTTCGTAAGTCAGACCTCGACACACCCTTTGGCGCGACTGATACAGGTTCGACAGGAGCGCCTTCTGTTGCGGCAACCAAAAAACAAGTACGACTGTCTCAAAGACAAATCAAATATGCAAGAGCAATCTTCAATTTGCATCAAACAGACAGGACTTCCAGTCCGTGGCTCAGGATTCGGCCAACCAAACGAATGATTACATGGGACATCATTACTGCTTGCCCTGCTGGCACATTGTCATATACGGATGAATTGCTTCTCACATCAACTGGTTTCACAGTATCGTCTCAGATATGTTCTGTGCCGGACCTGAGTCCGGCACACTCGTTCCCTTGACGACCAAACAGCACAGCTTTGCGAGAGTCAACAAAATATCTAACCACATAGGAATGATCTCATTAAATCGCAAATACATTCAATACCTGTAAGTCCGCAAAGGATTTGTCAATGCACTGTAGAGGTTTCGTAAGTCAGACCTCGACACACCTATTGCCCCAAGCATTACGATTTAGACAGAGCAATGAGCAACATTGCAAATACGGTGTAAATCAAATACATAATGCTATTCTATCCTCTGTCATAATAACAACGTACCCTTTGGCGCGACTGATACAGGTTCGACAGGAGCGCCTTCTGTTGCGGCAACCAAAAAACAAGTACGAATGTCTCAAAGACAAATCAAATATGCAAGAGCAAGCTTCAATTTGCATCAAACAGACAGGACTTCCAGTCCGTGGTTCAGGATTCGGCCAACCAAACGAATGCTGAGGCTGTCGCCTCCAGCAATTAAATACCTGACCGTGTTTGGCGCCCATGGGACTCGATAAAAGTCGAGTCCCTCATAACTTTCCACTCCAAAAGGTCCCTAATTGGTAATCCAATACGTATGATGTGTCCTAGACAATAAACTAAAGGTCCCATACTATGTACCTGACTAAACACACTGATGTGGCTGCCTAAGAACTAGTTTGACTGACCTCGAATACGTATTCGAGGTCCCAAAAACAAATTCCACTGAGTGCCACGATGCTGTGTGAGTAAATGCAAAGTTGTCCTAACCTCTTTGTGAAGTTACGTGAGGAAGACTGAAGTCTGTCAAGGAATTATGTCGCTTCACAGCCAAGTTCCTAGGACTAGCTGGGAGACATATGCAGTAGTTTACACCTGAGGCACAACAGTGTCGTGCCGTCCAGGGCAGCCTGGCATGCACGACTGTTTTGCCTAGGATGAGTCAGAAGAATACCTCTGAATAAGTCCAACAGTAATGCTCCCTAAGTAATTACCTGATCTAGGTCATTACCTACAACAGACAGAAATACTTCTACGCCTTGTCGATCGGCCTCGTCGACTCATTCCTAAAATAACCCATCGTACTTAAAAACAAGTACACTTTCCAGCCAATTGTTTATTGTACGTGTCCGATCGACTCGTACTTCGAAATCGACCGAATCAACAAGAGTCCGAAACATCCTTTGTCGTCCTAAAATATCCGTATCTCTAAGAACCTCCGGATTTTACGGAAAGACTCAAATTTTGCAAAGTAAGATAACTGTTCATTATTGTAGGGCCATAAACTAAGGTTCCTACGAACATGCAACTGTAGAAGTTCGATGTAGAAGTATCAGAACATGCAACTGTAGAACTTCAATGTAGAAGTATTTCTGTCCATAAGTGTCGACGGAGCTGATCGACGGGGCCGATCGACGCGGCACATAGCATTCTGGCAAGTAGTATTCTGTCAATAGGAATCTTTTTTGCACGGAACAACGATTCTAGGTTGATAAAGGGGTAGAGACAGAGTCGTATCCTCAGACATTCGATTGCTGTCTCCGGTGCCTCAAGTCGGACCTCTGTATTTCCGTTTGGCACCGTCCTTTGCCTGCATTAACTCAGCTGTCGCTTGCTATGCAGGTGTGTTTAGATGTTTCGAGCTTTATTGTATAGTTTGATATATGTAATAGACATTCGATTGCTGTCTCCGGTGCCTCAAGTCGGACCTCTGTATTTCCGTTTGGCACCGTCCTTTGCCTGCATTAACTCAGCTGTCGCTTGCTATGCAGGAATCTTGAAACTGTTTTTGATCAAATTGACATAAAAAAATAGAATATGGTATCGGCGACACCGTTTGGTGTCGATACTGGTCACTGCTCCCGCCAGCAGCGAGGAGAATAATACGCATACAACTTTTTGCAAGCTTCAGCAAGTTTCCAGAAATTCACGCCCATTTCTCTGCTTTCAACGAAGTTGTTTGTAGTGTCTTGGGTTAAACCGATCGGGTGGAACTTCGGGTTGCTGGATTGTCTCGCTGGAAAGGCACTTGTGTTGATCCAGTAGTGAGAGACAATTGGATGTATTGGCTGTTGGGATGTGGTGGTTGTGGAATATCTATTTAAAGTGTAAGCAAGTTTGTTTTCCTTTTAATCTTTCTTTGCCAGTTGCCCGTCAAGGCTTCTGGAATAATGTCACAGACAGAATCACAAGATGAAGGATTCAATGTCAGTATTGAGATAGAACCTGCCAGCCCAATGGGCAGGAATGTCTTTAGGAATCCTACCTATGAAGCAGCAGCAGTCACTGATGATTCTGTGTCACATGTTACAGGGATCCTCAATGGAATGCAGCAGCAAACTAATGAGGGTCTACAAAGACCACAGGGAGACTCAGAATGGGAAGCATGAGGATATGATCCACCGACTCAAAGCATACCTCTAAACCCTGCTTTCTCAAGACGAGACAACCTTGGTACCTTTGTACCTGTTCAGCAAGCTGCTGCATCTCCTGCCCCTATGTCTTCTAGAGTGCTAGGCTTTCAAACAAATTTGCCTGCCTCTAGACCTCTCTCAAGCCCTTTGTTTGGGATACCTAGGACTGCAGTCAGGATGCCAGTGAGGCCTACACACTAACCTGTACCTAGTGCACCACTGGCAGGTGCACCAGTCAATGTTTCCTCATTCATGACAAGTGTACCACACACTGGTATTATGCAGTTGTCAGGAAACATAAATCAGCCAAGTACAGCATCAGGTACTACAGTAGTGCATGTTCCCTTGGCAACTGGTGGCACAATGCCAATCAGTTTGCCCATATCCACAATCTTAAACTCTATTGCACCAACTGTTCAAAGTGTGAGTGCTACACAGGGAACTGCTACACGGTCAACGGCACAAGTGTCTGCCCCACCTCGTCCACCTCCACCAGGTGGTGGGCCTCCTTATAGTGGTCCACCAGGAGGTGGTGGCTGGCCTCCAAATCCACCAGGGGGTTCCTCCTCAGGCCCTCCCTTGTTTAGTGGTGTACCTGGCAGTTGGGGTATGGTGAATTCCAACCCCTATGGTTACCGTGGGTATCCCTTTATGAAGTTCAATCCACCCTCTCAAAGGCTTACTCCAAAGTTAGAGCCCCTGAAACTTAATGATGATAACTGGGTCATATGGTCTAGATATGTTCATGCAATGCTGATAGAGATGGGGGTAGAATACTGCATTCTTTATGACATGCGAGGACATTTAGATGATTATAAGGCCCAGAGCATTATAACACAGTCTTGTTCAGAGGAGTATCAAATACAAATCTCTGATCCTTTGTCTGCCTACTCCATGTGGGACTACTTGATGGCCTTATTTGTTACAAAAGAAAATGGCAAAATCATATCCCTCCAGGAAGAGTCCCGCACTTTCAAGATGCATACAAATGAGAAACCTTCCTCATATGTGTTAAGGGGTAGAAAAATAGCCAACACAATTAAAAGCTTAGGACATGAGTTCAGTGACCTCTCACTCTGCATTATGCTTTTAAATGGACTCCCTGAGGAGTATAGTATACATAAGCAGGTTCAACAATCTATTATAGTGTCCAATCCTGATGTGAATCTGCTACAACACTCCTTAGAGCTGGCACATAGGCAGATGCTGAATAAGAAACTCCAAACCCCACCACCTAAAACCAACACCTTTAACCAGAAGTCCTCTCCTGGTCAAGGGTACAACCCTAAGTATAAGGCACCAAATTCTCCTACTTCAAATGCTGAAGAGAAAGGTGCTAATCAAGGTGGTGGTTGGCAGAGTGGTAAAACAGCCTTCCAACAGATAGGGAGGCCTTTACCATTTTGCAGGTACTGCAAGCAGGATGGACACAGCATAGAGACCTGCCCAAAGTTGGAGGGGAAGAGAGTTAGCTTTGCTTTTCCACCAAAGCAGAGCAACTGCACACAGCTATATACAGTTTGCTCTGAACCCTCTATTTCTGGTTGGCTGATAAATTCTGGTTCAACAGATCATATTTCCCCTGAATGTGAGAATATGATGAATTATATCAAGTATGATAAACCAGATATCCTGATAGTAGCAAATGGTGGTAGGGAGGATATCATTGGTGAGGGTACTGTGCAGGTCTTCCTGGAAACAGGACACTCTCTTTACCTGTACAATGTTAAACATGTACCCTCAGCTAAAAAGCGTTTATTGTCTGTAGGGAAAGCCTATTATGATGGGTTAGATGTTCATATAAATGGCATTCACTGTCACCTTACAGATTCAAATGGTGATCTTGTGGGCATTGCTGAACATGTATACCCTTATCAGTGGCTCACAGACCTTTCTATACAAAACAGTGTTCCCCTACCAGTGTCAAATAAAAAAACACAGTGCAACCATACAAAGGTGGATGTAGATCTGGTAAACTTTTAAAGGTAATTACTTCGGGAGCTTTACTGTTGGACTTATTCAGAGGTATTCTTCTGACTCATCCTAGGCAAAACAGTCGGGCATGCCAGGCTGACCTGGACTACGCGACACTGTTGAGCCTTAGGTGTAAACTACTGCATATGTCTTCCAGCTAGTCCTAGGAACTTGGCTGTGAAGCGACATAATTCTATGACAGACTTCAGTCTCCTTCACGTAACTTCACGTAGAGGTTAGGACAGCTTTGTATTGACTCAACCAGCATCGCGGGGCACTCAGTGGAATTTGTTTTTTGGGACCTCGAATACGTATTCGAGGTCAGTCAAACTAATTATTAGGCAGCCACATCAGTGTGTTTAGTCAGGTACATAATATGGGACCTTTAGTTCATTGTCTATGACACATCATACGTATTGGATTACCAATTGGGGACCTTTTGGAGTGGGAAGTTATGAGGGACTCGACTTTTATCGAGTCCCTTGGGCGCCAAACACGGTCAGGTATTTAATTGCTGGAGGCGACAGCCTCAGCATTCGTTTGGTTGGCCGAATCCTGAGCCACGGACTTGAAGTCCTGTCTGTTTGATGCAAATTGAAGCTTGCTCTTGCATATTTGATTTGTCTTTGAGACAGTCGTACTTGTTTTTGGGTTGCCGCAACAGAAGGCGCTCCTGTCGAACCTGTATCAGTCGCGCCAAAGGGTACGTTGTTATTATGACAGAGGATAGAATAGCATTATGTATTTGATTTACACCGTATTTGCACTGTTGCTCATTGCTCTGTCTAAATCGTAATGCTTGGGGCAATAGGTGTGTCGAGGTCTGACTTACGAAACCTCTACAGTGCATTGACAAATCCTTTGCGGACTTACAGGTATTGAATGTATTTGCGATTTAATGAGATAATTCCTATGTGGTTAGATATTTTGTTGACTCTCGCAAAGCTGTGCTGTTTGGTCGTCAAGGGAACGAGTGTGCCGGACTCAGGTCCGGCACAGAACATATCTGAGACGATACTGTGAAACCAGTTGATGTGAGAAGCAATTCATCCGTATATGACAATGTGCCAGCAGGGCAAGCAGTAATGATGTCCCATGTAATCATTCGTTTGGTTGGCCGAATCCTGAGCCACGGACTGGAAGTCCTGTCTGTTTGATGCAAATTGAAGATTGCTCTTGCATATTTGATTTGTCTTTGAGAAAGTCGTACTTGTTTTTTGGTTGCCGCAACAGAAGGCGCTCCTGTCGAACCTGTATCAGTCGCGCCAAAGGGTGTGTCGAGGTCTGACTTACGAAACCTCTACCGTGCATTGACAAATCCTTTGCGGATTTACAGGTGTTCTCTCTGCCCATAACCTTTCACAGGTTATGGGCCCACCTGCCCATCGAGCTACGCCGAAGCCAAGGTTGCAGAGTACGAGGAATCCGCCTTGAATACCTGCTGCACGTCATATCCAGAACGATTCATATCTGCAAAGTGACCCAGACTTGCAGAAACCCATAACCTTTCACATAATGACCCAATCTGCGGAATCATCTCCAATGGACCAGCTGAACCAACAGCCTCCTGTAAGTCTGGGTGGTCAATCCACAGAACAGGAGAAGACAGCACTCCCAGTGGTTTCGATACTGACAGCCTTACTGAAATATTCTGGGCTTGGCGTATCCTGCATGGTGGCGGCACGGAGGGTGTTAGACGATGTCCTCCTACTTGTGCGTTGTTAAGTAGGCACGGACATATACAAGTCAAGGACTGGTTAGCAACTGATTGATAGACACCCGGAGTGCCACTATAGTTCCAACCAAGTGTTACAATATCTCTCATCTCTCCTAACAAGGTGACGCAGTTCAAACACGCCTAACCTGCTCTCACCCAGGTCGTGTTCATTACTTTGTCCGATGAGCTAAACTCAACTCTATATGTCTAACATGTTCTAACAATGTTCATCTGAGTGCTAAATCCAGGAATACAATAAGGATTAAGTCACCTGCATGGTGGCGGCACGGAGGGTGTTAGACGATGTCCTCCTACTTGTGCGTTGTTAAGTAGGCACGGACATATACAAGTCAAGGACTGGTTAGCAACTGATTGATAGACACCCGGAGTGCCACTATAGTTCCAACCAAGTGCCTTCCCTATCCGTGCTTGCCCCATATGCCTCCTTTCTACAAACGTGTCTGTAACTTGCGTTATGATAGTCTTCGTTCAAATGCATGTATTGCCTGGCAGAACTCAGGGTTCTGCCTCTCTTTCCTAATTGGTATTGTCTTCATACGGAGACTTGCCATTATTACTCCTCTGAGGGAAAGGCATAAAATTAATTAACACAACACTTCCCCTTGCCTTTACCTCACAGAAACTTGGCCAGTCCCAGTGAGTTACGATGTCCCAGAAACACTTGTCTAACTAGTGGTTTGGTAAAAATGTCAGCCACATTTCTAGCAGATTGAATGTACTTGAATTCAACCTGCCCCTTTGCAATAGCTTCACGTGCGAAATGACAGCTAATTGCAATATGCTTTGTGTGTTTGGAGTACACCGGATTCCTCAGGTGGTTTATACACCCTTGGTTGTCACAATGAATCTTCACTATCCACGGTAACACTCCAATTTCCTCCAGGAAACCTCTCAGCCAATTTGCTTCCTTCACAACAGCACTTGCTGCCATGAATTCAGCCTCCACTGTTGAAGTGGCAACAGCAGATTGCTTTTTACTTCCCCACACTACTGCTCCTCCAAACACAGTGAGGACAAAGCCAGTGGTAGAGAAGCGATGATCCTGATCACCTCCATAGTCGGCATCCACATAGCCTTCTAGCTCTATCTCCCCCCCTCCGAGAGTTAGAACCAAATCTCGGGTTCCTTTCAGATACTTCAACACACGGATGGCTTCATTCCAATGTGCTGTGGTGGGAGATATGCGATAACGAGACAATACACCTACTGCCTGAGCTATATCGGGACGTGTGGTGTTGGCTATATACAGAAGAGACCCTACTAACTCACAGTAACGGTGACCTGGAGGTAGTGGACTGCCAGCACCAATGCTGTCGCTCCCATCTCTCGGTGCAGGCCTTTGGGACATTACGAAATCTTTTGTCATGGGAGTATCAGGTCCCACTGACTCAAGATCCAAGCCAAATTTCTCTACAAGTGCATCGATTTTAGGGATGCAACTCAGGGTGATCAGCCCTTTATCTCTATCTCTCATCACTTGACATCCCAAGAAATCCTTCACTTCCCCAAGATCATGGATGGTGAATTCTTTCTTGAGAAGTCCCTTCACTCTCTCGATTTCTGACATGCCCTTGGAAACTATCAGAAGATCATCAACATAGATCAGCACATAGGACTTTCCTCCATCAGTAGAGCATCTCACATACACTCCCGCATCACTCTTGCACACCTCATACCCCATGACTTCAAGTTTGTCATTCAGGGTTTTGTGCCAGGCACGTGGAGCCTGCTTCAGGCCATACAACGCCTTTCTCAATCGGCACACAATATTCTTATCACCATTCTCAAAGCCAGGAGGTTGCGTTACATATACTTCCTCCTCGAGCTCACCATTCAGAAAGGCGGTCTTAACGTCCACCTGATGAATTTCACAGCCCTCTCTTGCAGCAACAGCAAGCAGAGCTCTTCTAGCTCCATAGCTACTAGTAGGAGCAAAGACCTCCATCACATCCACTCCAGGGATTTGTCTGCATCCCTGTGCCACTAATCTGGCCTTGAATCTCACAACATTGCCATGTGCATCCATTTTCACTGAAAATATCCAGTGAACTGGAATAACCTTATGTCCACGAGGTCTCGGAACATACTCCATGACCTCATGAGTATCTAGAGAATTTTGCTCTTCCTGCATAGCTGCCTTCCAGTATTCCCACTGGGGAGACATCTGTGCTTCTCTCAAATTAGAGGGAACGTGAATTTTCCCAAATCTGACACCTGTGTGCTTTTCCTCTGAATTGCCTGATTTTCTCTCACTTTGTCCAGAACCCACTACTCTTCCACTGACACTCGCTGAGTTACACATCACAGGCTCTCCAGTAGAAGTAGAATGCTCTCTCATAGCACGCTCTCGCTTGGACTCACACTTGGCTTTGCACAAGTTACTCTGCTCATCCCTCACATCATCCTCCCATGCACAGGTACCTCTCGGACAGTCTTTGTAATTTGGAATCCCTTCACATTGTCCAGACTTCCGATTCACCTCCTCAGACACACTCTGACATGCCTGCAAGAGTTCAGACTCTTCAGGTCTCTCACAAGCAACATCGGGATATGGCAGAGTGTCTGCATACTTCCCCTGATTTATGTGATCCACATGCCTCTCAGACCGACTGCATGTCACTGTTGGGAGTGACCTCACATCTCTGACATCACTCTCCCAGGCACAGGTACCTCTCAGTGAGCACTTGTAATTTGGTCTGTCTCCACAATGTCTGTGCTCCTGATTCACCTCCTCCTCTCGTCCCTTACATGGAGTCAAGGATGCAGATCCTGTCTCCCGCTCACAATCATGTTTGGCTGGTGCAGAGAAAGCATATGATGCTTCCTCTGACCGGTGGCTGCCACCACAGTCCCGTCCAGGAGTGCTCTGACTGGACGGGTTGCCAGAAGAACTCTGCATGGTCACATCTCTTACATTTCTCTCAGTCACTGAACAAGACCCACCCATACTGCTCAGCTCCCCGGGACCATTTGCAGCTTTGCATGTAGCTGCCCCCCTCACTGCACTCACATGCAATTCATGCCCCTCATGTGAATCACCCTCTAGCTGCACTTCCCCTGGTCCCTGTGACAGAGAGTCACATTCAGTCAACCCCTCTCGCTCTCTGCTCTCTCCCTTCTCCTGTGGCAGCAGGAGGTCTTTGGCGGCAGTGCGTTGTTCGTGTCGTTGAGCCCGGGTCAGGCCATCCAATTGGTGGTTGCGGCAATCAGACCTAGTTGGTCTGAGGACCTCCTGGGCTCGCTCCATCTGCGGTCGAAGGTGGGAGTCCTGTCTCACTCCTCTGGCTAAGTCCTGTACTGCCTCCAGGGTTTGATCCATCTCCACTGGGTCACACAGTCTTCTGGATTCAGGCTCGGGCTCAGCCTCACTGGGGGGTCCTGTGACAGGCTGTGAGGGGAGGTTGCTGGAGGCTGGCAGGTACTCAGGCTCACTGTGTGGGTCATCAAGATCTGTCTCAAGGCTGATGTTGGTTGTGCCAGGGGAGGTGCCGGGAAAGACTGGGGGAGTGTCACTTGCAGAGGGCTCAGGACACAGAAACTCTGTAGACTGTGTTGAGGAAACGCTCATGCCAACCCGAGAGGCTCCCCTGAGGTGCTCCACGAAAACCACATCTCTGCTCTCCTTCCAGATACCCCCTCCCACATAGATCCGATAGGCTTTGGAGGAGGCTGAGTAACCAGTAAGCATCCCTGGCACAGTTTTAGGGGAAAACACAGAGCGCTGGACATCAGGAATGTGCACAAAGGCCAAGCAACCCCAGGTACGCAGTGGGGTTACATTTGGTTTGTAGCCAAAAAATAATTCTGATGGCGTGCGGTCCCTCCCGGTACTGGGACCCATGTTCAGTAGGGTGCATGCAGTTTCCAGGGCCTCCTTCCACAACGTTGGACTGGCAGCTGCAAAAGCCAGAAGAGTCCTGGTACGTTCCTTGAGGGTGCGATTGGCTCTTTCAGCCGCTCCATTCTGTTGCGGGGTGTAAGGAGCTGAGGTCTCCAATTTAGTCCCCTGGGATGCACAAAATTCTTTGAACGTGGCATTCAGAAATTCAGTTCCACGGTCACACCGGACACACTTCACTTTGGTTTTCTTCTGGGTCTGCCAGTATAGAATGAGGTCCCTCACAGCAGCACTGATGGCATCTTTGGACTTCACAGGCAGGACCGCCTTTAACTGAGATGACTCATCCAAAGCAGTCACCCAGTAACGTTCACCAGTTACTGCAGCAGGAAAAATGGGGCCCACAGTGTCAATATGTACTCTGTCAAGTGGTTCAACAGCTGGTCTACTGCTTATTCCAAATGGAGGCCGAGACGTCTTTCCCTCAATACATGCTTCACAGTAGACTGGACAATTGGAGCAGGGACATAGGGATGTATCAAGTCCCGAGACCAGGTCCTCATTGGTTAGGCGCTGCATCCATGTTTCACCTGGATGTCCCATTCTGCTATGCCAGAGGTATCGTCTGGCACAGTTGTGTGAGTTTTGGGTGGGGGTTTTGGACTTCACAGCAGCTGAAATTCTTCTGTGGTTAACACTGGGACTCAGAGCTACAACTTGATGAATATAAAATAGCCCTTTCTCTGCACTGATCCGAGACCTCCAGCTGTTTGGACCACAGACTTCAGTGAACGCTCCAACATCATCTGTGCGAAAGACTGCCCCATCCCGCAATGCTGCAGATACTGACAGTATGTTTGAGGTTGCAGAAGGAACACACTGAACATGATGTATCCACAGGGGAACTCCCACTCGACTGAGGATGCAGACAGAGCCTGATGCTACAATTCCTCCAGTGGCATCTGAAGTGGCCAGATGTAATGGGATGGGTTTGGCATGCACAGTTGGATTATGTAGTAGGGTCACATCATTCACCAGATGTACAGATGCTCCACTGTCCACCAGCCAGGATTGCAGAGACGAATTTCTGACAGGAGTCTTCAGGATGTTGAGGGAAATTATGTATGGCATACCTCCAGGTGGTGGAGGTGGGGGAGCTGGGGGTTGGAACCATGCCGGAAAGGCATCCAGTCCAGGGTGCGCCAGCTGGGCTGCAGGAGGGTGTGGGCCACCCATATGTGGAGGTCCCTGTGGCCACATTCCCTGCAATTGTTGGACCGCTGCCACTACGTTCCGTTGGGTCTCCTCGTCCCGCTTCCTCTTTCGACAGTCCCTCCAGTAATGCCCCTTCTTATTGCAGTAGTTGCAGATGCCCTTAGTCTCGGACTTGGCCTCAGAGACAGTTGGTTGGGCCTGCTGATGGACTGCACTGGCAGCTGGTGGGGTATTGGCTCCACTGGAGCCTTGTCCAAGAGCCAAAACCCTTGGTTGGCGAGGAGCATATTCATCAAAACCCACTGCAGCTGCTGTGTTGCGCAGAAGTCCAGCCAGCTTCTCCAGGGGTTGTGCTGCAGCAGTTGTGATCATTCCTGGCTCTTTAGCTGCATCAGGCAAGCCCTGCACAATCTGGGTTGCAACGTGTGCATCCAGTAGAGCATGGTTGTTCCTGTCAAGGCATGCCTTCAGGTTGATCATTCTGTTGACATATTGCGAAATCGTCTCGTCATGTTTCATTCCCTGGCTCATTTCTTGGAGCCAATCTGCATTGGCCTCGATATTATATCCACCAATAAACTTTCTGCAGATGAACTCATATGCATCATAAGCAGAGGGCAGATTAGACAGAGGTCCCAGCCATTCCTCTGGGACTGACTCATAAATCAGTAACATTGCGGCTGCGTCATGTGCTGTACCAGGCATAGCCTCCAGGATGGCAGGCAAAGACCCTTTTGACTCATTTGCTGCCAAAAATGCATTCTTCCAAACAATAATATTTGTCCCCCGTTCCTTCAGTTTTATGTGTACCTTGACATTTGTTGGGATAATCTTGGGCAGCTCATCTCCGCTGCCTCTTGAGGTGCTGGGAGTACACGGTTCTCTGATGGGTGTGGATGAGGCTGGTTCACTGCTTGACGTTGATGCTCCACTAGCTGATGATCCTTTCTTCTTGGAAGTCATAATTCCCCAGTTGTCTTATAACTCCAGTACTCGCAAGGTAGCAGCAAGATCTTACTTCTGAACCAGGTGGGTTGAGCTAACGGACAGCCAACGTGAAGGTGAAAGATGTAGTCTTTGACGATAAAGGCTCTCTCGTCAGGATTGCGGTCTCCACGTTGTCCTCCTTCTCTGATTAGTTCGTTGTATGACGGAGGTCCTGATCTCAAGCGCGCTGGAACGTTGAGGTTGGTGGTCTTCCTGGCTGTTTGCTTTGTCCGCTTCTTCGCCATTCACAGTCTAGTGAGCTCCGATTTAGGCGCCACCCACTCTCAGCATCCGAGCCCGTGGGCCCATAACCTGAAATATTCTGGGCTTGGCGTATCCTGCATGGTGGCGGCACGGAGGGTGTTAGACGATGTCCTCCTACTTGTGCGTTGTTAAGTAGGCACGGACATATACAAGTCAAGGACTGGTTAGCAACTGATTGATAGACACCCGGAGTGCCACTATAGTTCCAACCAAGTGTTACAATATCTCTCATCTCTCCTAACAAGGTGACGCAGTTCAAACACGCCTAACCTGCTCTCACCCAGGTCGTGTTCATTACTTTGTCCGATGAGCTAAACTCAACTCTATATGTCTAACATGTTCTAACAATGTTCATCTGAGTGCTAAATCCAGGAATACAATAAGGATTAAGTCACCTGCATGGTGGCGGCACGGAGGGTGTTAGACGATGTCCTCCTACTTGTGCGTTGTTAAGTAGGCACGGACATATACAAGTCAAGGACTGGTTAGCAACTGATTGATAGACACCCGGAGTGCCACTATAGTTCCAACCAAGTGCCTTCCCTATCCGTGCTTGCCCCATATGCCTCCTTTCTACAAACGTGTCTGTAACTTGCGTTATGATAGTCTTCGTTCAAATGCATGTATTGCCTGGCAGAACTCAGGGTTCTGCCTCTCTTTCCTAATTGGTATTGTCTTCATACGGAGACTTGCCATTATTACTCCTCTGAGGGAAAGGCATAAAATTAATTAACACAACACTTACTGCACGAGGACACAACAAAGCCATCAACAACAAATGTTAAGGTAGCCCATCCCTTATTAAAGGATGGGTGGAATTTCAAGTCCTGGCTTTATGATCTGACCACTGCAGCTATCCACAAGGAGTGCACGGAGGCCTTTCAGAAACCCCTTCCTTTCACGAGAGCAAATGCTGCTGCCATGATGCTGATCACTGGCAGTGTCCCAGTGGAGTGGAGTCCTATGTTGACAATGAAGCCCTCTGCCTTTGATGCCCTGTTATACATAGCCAATAAGTTCACTGGAGGACACAAAAAGTCTGTTAACCGCCAGTGGCTACATACACTCAAAACAGAGCACATGACCAGGGAGGAGACGTTCGAGACATTTGTCATGAAAAAAATTCATACTTTTCTAGAACCTCCGGGACAACTCCCACTCCATTGACCCCGAAGATGTCACTAATGCTATTGTGGATTGTCTCCCCACTGAGCTAGCACAGTTCAAAGGAGCACTCTATGGGCATTGTTGCGGGCGCTCCTCAGAAGATGTGGTAAAAATCCTGCAGAGCCATGCCTATGGTGCTGGCTTCAATGACCAGCTCCCTCGACCTCTTCCCAAGGCAGCGGCAGTCCTCCCAAAGTCCCAGGACCCTGAGGCAGACCAGTCATAGCAAGACAGAAAGAGGTCACGAAAAGTCAGGTGCTGGGAGTGTGGGAGCCGTGTACACATCAGCAAGGAGTGCACAAAATGGAAAAAGGGTACCGGAGAGGAGCAAGCTGGCGACAGAAGTAAGCATTCACTGCCAAGTGTTCCCTCTGCATCCAACAATACCCATGTTCCATGTCCTAAAAACGCAGAAGCCGTTCCTATCTCACTGCCCAGTGTGACGTTTAATGTATTCTAGAGTCGTGGGATAGGGCACTCGTGCGAGGAATGGCTTGTGGACTCTGGGGCTACTGTCCACCTGGTTAATGACTTTGGTGTATTGCAAAACCCCACGGTGTACACAGAACCACGTCAACTGCAGTTGGCTACATCAGAGTCTCATGGTTCCATCATTGCTAGTGGGAGTGTGTGTCTGGTGAATGCAGAAGGGCAGGTACTGTGGCTCCATAATGTACAATGTGTTCCACAGGCCAGCACAAATCTCTTGTCTGTATCAGCTGGGGTAAGGGATGGTATTCAATTTGTTCCACGTGAGAATGGGACCTACAGCAGTCTGGTGGGACCCATGGGTTGGGAGTGCAGCATTGTAGAAAGATATGGGTTGTATGTTCTGAGGGGAATTTATCCCACCAAGTATCAGGTGGCTTGTCAAGTGTGTGTGAACCCTATGTCTGCACATCATGCTGCGCACAAACCAGCACATAACTGCAAGTTGCGAAAACTTTGGCATGAGAGGTTAGGGCATCCTGGGAAGACAGCCACAGAGCGTTTGAGCAGGGAGGAGTTGTGTACTGGGATACCTGTGTCCCTTCTTCCTTGTTCAAAGTGCGATACTCACTGTGACCCTTGTGTTCGGGGAAAGCAGTGTAAACCATCTTTCAAGCCAAGTTCACATGAGCCGCCTCGAGTACTGCATCGAATACATGCGGATACGGTTGGTGCCATGTCAACTCCTGGCGTTGAAGGGGAAAAGTTTTTTGTCACAGTAGTGGATGAGTTGTCTAATTTCGTTTCAGTGTTACCAGTCACTAGCAAGGCTACCATTGCATCTCATTTGACAGACACTATTACATACTGGGAGAGACAGACAGAATCCAAGGTTAAGGCGGTTAGGACTGACAGGGGCACAGAGTTCTTGAATAAAACGTTTCATGGGTTCTGTACAGAGAATGGCATTCATACTGAGACCTCTGCCGCGTATACTCCACAGCAGAATGGAGTTGCTGAGATAATGAATCGAACATTGAAAGAGAAGGCCAGAACATTGCTGTTGGGTGTTCAGGCAGATGAGAGTCTTTGGGTGGATGCAATGCTTACTGCTGCATATTTACATAATGTGATGCCAGTCTCTGGTCAGGAGAAAACCCCATTTGAAATGTTCACTGGCTCTGTCCCTGATCTGTCCCATTTGCGCAAGTGGGGCTGTTTGGCATACGTGAAACATGCCAAACACAAGGTGTCATCTTTGGGTGCACAGTCTGAGGCAGGTATGTTTGTGGGATACTGTCCACACACCAAGGGGTACAAGGTCCGACTGCCTGGTAGGACAGTGGTGTCTCCGAGTGTACATTTTGTGGAGAGCCAGAGTGGTGCGTCTGCCATTGGGCTGCAAGCTGCTGGGCCCGGTCCTGTATCTGCAACCCAGCCTGGATCTAGCTTGGATCCGGACCCAGCCTCACCCCAACCGGGACCCAGCCTGGACCAGGACCTGAATCCTGTGGAATTGGAGACCCCTGCATCCAATGAGGCAACAATTCCCATGGAGGACAACAGTAGCGAGGACGATGAACCCTCCCCAGCTCGCCCTCAAACTCCCCGACTGCATCCAGACCCCACTGCACCCCGCGCACCTTGTGCACCCCCTGCGCGCACTAGGCACTCCGACCTCACTGCATCCTGCGCCCCCTCTGCGCCATCCCCAGTGGGGTCTCCTGGTTCTACTGCGCCTAGTCCAGCATCCTCAAGCCAATCACCTGGAGTCAGTGAGGTGCCCAGGCGCATGCATGCTGCTACCAGGCATGGGACCTCTGCACCAACCACCAGTGGAGGGATTCGCACCATAGCCCGACTGAGACTCAAGGCAGTACCACTGGCCAAGTCTCCAACTTCACGCACCCCGGGCGCATTCCCCTGGCCTGGCGGTACGGCACGTTTCCAGCTGCAGCCTGGAGCTTTGACACGTGCAGAGCGTCTGCAGCAACGAAATGCTCGTAAACAGCAACCCAAGTCTGGTGACATCACAGACAGGCTGGGATCGAAGCTGTTGATGAAGCTCCTACCACCGTCACTGTACATGATGACACCAGTACAGAAGAAAGGGGGATTACAACGTCCAGGGAACCAGGGGAAGCATGAGACGTAGGGGAAGCAGGAGAAGCAGAATGTACTGGGAGGGGTACTGGAGTTGACACTGACTCTGCAGTGGAGGGTGATTCAAGTGCTGTTGATCAGTGTAGCGATGACAATGCTGTTGCTATGCATGTACGTGATGAGGCTGTAGGGAGGTGTGAAAGGTTATGGGCAGAGAGAACACCTGTAAGTCCGCAAAAGGATTTGTCAATGCACTGTAGAGGTTTCGTCAGTCAGACCTCGACACACCCTTTGGCGCGATTGATACAGGTTCGACAGGAGCGCCTTCCCTTGCGGCAACCAAAAAGCAAGTGCGACTGTCTCAAAGACAAATCAAATATGCAATAGCAAGCTTCAACTTGTAGCAAACAGACAGGACTTCCATTCCGTGGCACAGGATTCGGCCAACCAACGAATGACGAGTCTGTCGCCTCCAGCAGTTGAATACCTGACCGTGTTTGGCGCCCAAGGGACTCGATAAAAGTCGAGTCCCTGAAAGCTTCTCATTCCAAAAGGTCCCTAATTGGTAATCCAATACGGATGATGTGTCCTAGACAAAATACCTAAAGGTCCCATTTTCTGTACCTAATTAAACACACTGATGTGGCCGCCTAAGAATTAGTTTGACTGACCTCGAATACGTATTCGAGGTCCCAAAAACAAGTTCCACTGAGTGCCACGATGCTGTGTGAGTCAATGCAAAGTTGTCCAAACCTCTATGTGAAGTTACGTGAGGAAGACTGAGGTCTGTCAAGGAATTATGTCGCTTCACAGCCAAGTTCCTAGGACTAGCTGGAAGAAGTATGCAGTAGTTTGCACCTAAGACCCAACAGTGTTGTGCCGTCCAGGGCAGCCTGGCATGCACGACTGTTTTGCCTAGGATGAGTCAGAAGAATACCTCTGAATAAGTCCAACAGTAATGCTCCCTAAGTAATTACCTGATCTAGGTCATTACCTACAACAGGAGGCTTGTTAATGCAAAATGTGAATCTGATCGTGAAACTCGACTTCGAGTTAGCAATGTGCATGACGCAATGGACCATTCTGAGATGGTATGTGAACATGAAGAGATGATAACTGCTGCTGCTGTGAGAGAAGATGAGAGCGGGAGTCAGGAAGCACGGAGAGTAGTGGGTCAGATGAGATCCAGAGGCAAGGTTGCTTTCTTTGATAATCTGCCATCTGCCACAAGGCAGAGCTCAGATAATCCATGGGCAGGATCTGCCAAACTCGATTTCGAGTTAGCAATGTGCATGACGCAGTGGACCATTCTGAGATGGTATGTGAACATGAAGAGATGATAACTGCTGCTGCTGTGAGAGAAGATGAGAGCGGGAGTCAGGAAGCACGGAGAGTAGTGGGTCAGATGAGATCCAGAGGCAAGGTTGCATTCTTTGATAATCTGCCATCTGCCACAAGGCAGAGCTCAGATAATCCATGGGCAGGATCTGCCAGGATTGTTAGAGACATTTTGCATGAGCAAGATGGGGCAGAACCCAGTGGGGAGATGCCTTCATGTGTGTTCCGTACCGCGGATTCAGGAGGGGATGCCAGTGAACCTGCCAGTATTGCTTTTCTACGTGCTTGCCTTGCTAGTCCTGCAGGAGTGAGATTTAGCAAGATTCCTGTACCAAGTAACTATCGTGAGGCACGAATGTCTGATCAGTGGGTGTTTTGGGAACAAGCCATGATCGAGGAGAAGAACTCTCTCGATGCTCATGAGTGCTTTGAGTACACTGAAAGACCCAGAGGAAAGAAAGTCATCCCAGTTCACTGGATCTATTCTGTAAAAGTCGATGCCCATGGTAATGTTATAAGGTACAAGGATCGTCTTGTTGCACAAGGATGTCGTCAAATTCAGGGTATTGATGTGGACGAAGTCTTCGCACCCACCAGTAGTTTTGGGGCTCGACGTGTTCTTCTGTGTAAGGCAGCTGCTGAGGATATGGAAATTCATCAGCTCGATATAAAAACGGCCTTTTTGAATGGGGATCTGGAGGAAGAGGTTTACGTTACTCAACCTCCAGGATTTCACAATGGTGGTCCCCAAGTGTGTCGCTTGCGTAAGGCTCTGTACGGCCTCAAACAAGCTCCACGTGCCTGGTATCATACGCTTGATGCCACACTGGCTAAACATGGATTTACTGCATGCATGTTAGATGCAGGAATCTATGTGTCAAATGTTCGAGGGGAAGATCCTGTGTATTTGGTTCTCTTTGTAGACGACATGCTGATCATGTCAAAGGCTCTCCCACGTGTATTGGCCTTTACGGAGACCATAGGGAAAGAGTTCTCTATTCATGATCTTGGGGAAGTCAAGGATTTCCTTGGATGTCAGATTGTTCGAGATCGAGAGCGGTAGCTGATGTGGATGAGTGGTGGGCTGAAGATAGATGCATTGGTGGACAGTTTTGGACTTAGTGGTGACACACGGGCCTATGACACACCCATGAGTAAATCATTTGTGCACACCAGTCACTCCAGTCAGTCCAACCCCATTGATGGGGCTGGGGTTGCTTTGGAACCCGGGCATCGTTACTGTGAGCTAATTGGCTCTCTTGTGTATTTGGCTAATACCACACGTCCTGATATTGCTCATGCGGTAGGCGTTCTTTCACGGTATAGGGGCACACCTACCACGGCACACATGCAAGAAGGTCTTCGTGTGGTCCGGTATTTGAAGGACACTCGGGATCTTGCACTCCAGCTTGGTGGGGGCACATCTCCTCTTGAGGGTTATGTCGATGCCGACTATGCAGGTGATCTAGATATGCGAGCATCCACTACAGGTTTCGTGTTCCAAGTTTATGGTGGGTCGGTTGTTTGGGGCAGCAAGAAACAAAGTGCCACTGCTACATCAACAGTGGAATCTGAGTTTCGAGCTGCTAGTCATGCTGTCAAAGAAGCCATTTGGCTTCGCGGTTTCTTGGAGGAGATTCATGTTGATGTGTGGAAACCTCCTCTGTTCATTGATAACTCTGGGTGTGTTCGGAATTTACGGAATCTTGTAAATTCCAAGTACACCAAGCATGTTGCTGTGGCATTTCACCATGCACGTGCTGCCGTCATTCAAGGTGACGTGGACGTGAAGTATGTACCCACCCAGAAGAATGTGGTGGACATCTTTACGAAACCACTCGTCCCTGTGTTGTTCAAGATTCACCGCAATACACTTGGTGTCGTTTCCCGCGAGTGACGTCTTACTTTCCGGCTGGTGTTCACCATGACCGAGTGACCACGGGCAAAGGCGGAGGGTGAGGAGATTAGCTACCTCCTTCACTAGTAACTCCCCCGAAGCACGCCTGACCCAGAAGCATGTACTACAGTGGGCGTTGCCTGGGAAGTAGTACAATAGCTGGACCTCTGAAACGTCCAAGGGGAAGTGTTGTAGGTAATGACCTAGATCAGGTAATTACTTAGGGAGCATTACTGTTGGACTTATTCAGAGGTATTCTTCTGACTCATCCTAGGCAAAACAGTCGTGCATGCCAGGCTGCCCTGGACGGCACGACACTGTTGTGCCTTAGGTGTAAACTACTGCATATGTCTCCCAGCTAGTCCTAGGAACTTGGCTGTGAAGCGACATAACTCCCTGACAGACTTCAGTCTTCCTCACGTAACTTCACGAAGAGGTTAGGACAACTTTGCATTGACTCACACATCATCGTGGCACTCAGTGGAATTTGTTTTTGGGACCTCGAATACGTATTCGAGGTCAGTCAAACTAATTCTTAGGCAGCCACATCAGTGTGTTTAATTAGGTACATAACATGGGACCTTTAGTTTATTGTCTAAACACATCATACGTATTGGATTACCAATTAGGGACCTTTTGGAGTGGGAAGTTTTGAGGGACTCGACTTTTATCGAGTCCCTTGGGCGCCAAACACGGTCAGGTATTTAATTGCTGGAGGCGACAGCCTCAGCATTCGTTTGGTTGGCCGAATCCTGAGCCACGGACTGGAAGTCCTGTCTGTTTGATGCAAATTGAAGCTTGCTCTTGCATATTTGATTTGTCTTTGAGACAGTCGAACTTGTTTTTTGGTTGCCGCAACAGAAGGCGCTCCTGACGAACCTGTATCAGTCGCGCCAAAGGGTGTGTCGAGGTCTGACTTACGAAACCTCTACAGTGCATTGACAAATCCTTTGCGGACTTACAGGTGTTCTCTCTGCCCATAACCTTTCACATGTGGCCATGGCCACAACCCTAGCCTCACCGGGAGGGGATTGTAGTTATTTCAGAGAAGGTAGTATTTTGTTCCACTTTAAAGCAATTATGGGTCCAGCCATTGGCCCAGACGGGCCCGTGGTGGCTCTCTATCGCAACAGGCTCCTCTCCTGTTTCTTCATTCCGGAAGAGATTGACTTATTGACACAACCACAGTGTGGACGTTGCTGACTGGCCGATGAAGGGCCTGGGTGCAGGGCATGTGGAAATAGCAGAGGACAACGCCATAGATTGCAAATTGTGAGTTCTCCCCATCACCTCGCATCTCCAATATTTACTTCCTCGTAACTGAACTCCTGCATGCCTGCAGCATGCCACGTCTGCAAAGTTACATACAGCCTGTATCCTAAAAACGCCATGCTAACCACGCTTCACGCGTGGTAAAAGGGCCAGACTCAATGCGCGAATGCGCCAGACTACCCTTACAAGTGCCAGCTACTAGCAACACGGGTCGCACAGCAGCCAAGCAAAACCCACAAATTATCAGTCTTATTTAGATTTTAAATACAGCACATGGTTGGCCACCACCGTATGCATACGTTTGAGTAGGAACACATATATATTAGCTCTTTAACTTACCACCGCCATCACTGGATTGCTAGCTTCACCACCAGTCATGTGATGGCGGATATGCCGTTACGTTTTCACAAACGTTTCTGAAGGTTGAGGGGAGGTTGTATTATCTGTTTGAATCTTCTTGGGATGATCCATTGAGTTTACTTGAACTCATCTGGATCTAACCCCGGTCCGAGACCGGTCGTGATTTAACATGAAATTTTGGACTGTGAATGAAGTAGTGGTGTCCCTTACAACCCCGTCAAGCTATGGTTCAAAAGCCGTAACCAATTGAACAGATCCCGCCCCTCCCGGTGGTACATCTTGGATACAGTTCCTGGAAGTGAAGGATGTCACTGGGGTAACATTATGGTGTTCTTTACAGGTTCATTTGACCCTAAAAAGCTCGATTTCTCCATCCTCCACCATGTTTCATAACAATAGGAGTAAGATGACCGCACGCATTGGTAAACAGATTGTGATTTGACTTGTATTACGGGTGGGTTTGAGTGTCTTTACGGAGGGAGGGTGCATGGCATGGAGCGTGAGCGTGGCGTGGAGTACTCCCACGGCGCACATTTCCAACACAACCAGAGCTAAGCTGTCAACTCTCAAACAACAGAACATCAATTAACGTGCACTTCTGGTTTGAATAATATTATTGGTCTAAGGACGCCATTGCGGCTGGCAGTAAAAAAGGTATAATGACTTCAATGTGGGCACTTCTCAGAATCCAGAATCAGTGATTGGTTCAAAGCCGCGTGCAGGTTGCATGCACGCGCTTAGGTGCGAGCCCTCGCCCACCCCCCTCCCCTCCCTCTTGCGCACTTGCAATCTCTATCTATCTATAGATCTCTCTCTCTCTCTCTCCTCTCTCTCTCTCTCTCTCTCTCTCTCTCTCTCTCTCTCTCTCTCTCTCTCTCTCTCTCTCTCTCTCTCTCTCTCTCTCCCCCCCTCTCTCTCTCTCCCCCCCCCCGCGCGCGCTCTCTCTCTCTCTCTCTCTCTCTCTCTCTCTCTCTCTCTCTCTCTCTCTCTCTCTCTCTCTCTCTCTCTCTCTCTCTCTCTCTCTCCCTCCCTCCCCTCTCTGTCTCTCTCTCTCTCTCTCTCTCTCTCTCTCTCTCTCTCTCTCTCTCTCTCTCTCCCTCCCTCCCTCCCCTCTCTGTCTCTCTCTCTCTCTCTCTCTCTCTCTCTCTCTCTCTCTCTCTCTCTCTCTCTCTCTCTCTCTCTCTCTCTCTCTCTCTCTCTCTCTCTCTCTCTCTCTCTCTCCTCTCTCTCTCTCTCTCTCTCTCTCTCTCTCTCTCTCTCTCTCTCTCTCTCTCTCTCTCTCTCTCTCTCTCTCTCTCTCTCTCTCTCTCTCTCTCTCTCCTCCCTTGTCCCCTACCCCCACTTCCTATCAGGCCCTCATAGGAAGTTTGGTACGGGGCAAGGGGGCTTGGGGTGAGAATTGGGGGGGGGGGATGGGGGTGGGACGAAAAGACAGAGATGCAGGGGCACGCTCGACCAGAGGTGGTTGGGGCCTCAAGACGGATGGGAAGCCCACCAGACACACGGAAGGTGTATGAGCAGAGAGAGAGGGGGAAGGGGAGGGAGAGGGAGACGGGGGGACAGGGAGAACGGTGTTCAACCATTTCCATGAAGAACAAGATATTGCATGTCTGGCAGCATGGGACCTGAAACGCACTGTAGGTTTTGTTTCAAAAAGGGACTTTTCAACTCTTCGGTGTGTTTTAAGCAGAACACCGCTTCAGAGTGAAACGGAGGTATCGCATCAGCCGTCACGCAGTCATTTAAATGATATCGAGCTACCTATCCAAATTCCGCATGCGGACAGACTCAACAGTGCAGACGCTTTTAACTGCCCTGCACAATATCATGAGCACACAGGGCTAAGAGGGCCATGTACGCGGAACGCCATGCTGAATTGCATAACGACATGCCCTTTCCATCACTGTCAACATCGCTGCCTTCAAAGTAAAAAGCCCTTCCAAAGCCGATGAGGAAGTGCCTTGATTTTAGAATAAACTGACTATACCGACAAAATATCGGTGCAAACCAGCATTGTGCTAACAATGCCGGTCTGCGAGCTACCCACGCCTCTTAATTTCGCAAAGAGTTCGTGATACAACGTTCAGAACAATGCAACGGCAGTAGTATTGACCGAGCCAGTCATAAAGATTGCAGTTCATGGATGAATGATCACAGGACTTCCCCCACGTCCTGGCTTCCACTTGTCCAGCAACACAACCATTTGTGTTCCTCCAACACAGCCTAGTTCTTCTCAAACCCCCTACGTGTTCCAATGTCACTTCCCAAGGGATTCATGCTGGAATGCCAACATGGGCATCGTCATTCGGACGCTAAATGTTGTATTGAGTGTAGCAGTCCTAATCCTTGTTCCACAAACCACCCCCAGGATATGACGATCATAATCCCCCACCTGTGTGGGCACATGGCCGAACCACACGTCATCCAGACAAGGGGATGCCCTTTCCAACATGCACAACAACTACAATTATATCACAATCAATTCCTTTCCCGGAGAACCCCATAGAACAACTCCAACACACACAAAACCCTACTTTCGTGCCAGGAACATCGCCAGAAGTACAAATGCTGGAGGTTCACTACATGGCCATGCACAACAGAAACTGTGATACTCCTTCAAAATCCCCTTGCACCGCAAAAATCCCTTGTCGCACATAATCCTTGCCCCATTGGGCAACCGAACGCACTGTAAAATCCTGCCACACGTTCCCGAAAGAGACCAGAAAAAATGGTACAAATGTACAGATAGCCCCTTTGACTTCAGATAGCTTTTGCTCCCCTAAAACTTTAAGCACTGGCCATAATGTCGGCCTTCACTTACTTGAGAAACCCACTTGCGCCCTCGACGAAGACCCAGTAGAAGGGTCTCCTCTACATCAATCCGGCCGACATCCATTGAGGTAATGACTCGTAACCAAAGTGTACCCAATCGCATGTAATACCTGCCTGTCATGAGGACCACCATGCGCGCAGGAGCTAGCTCAGCACTAGCTGTCCGGGAAAAGGAGGTGAATTGTGCACTTCCCGGCAGGGGAGATCTTCACTTTCAAATTAAAACTATCAAATGTCATAACTATCAAATGGTGCCCTGCAGCGTCTTTGCTAAAGTGTCTCTCCAGCTTGGCCCTCACGACCCCACTCATCCTGCGCATTCACATGTCTGTGTCTGACCTAGGCGGGAGAGCAAACCACACAGTGCCTTGCTGTAGGAGACAGAAAGAAAGGGGTGGCGGGAAGTGCACATATTTCTGGGCGAACCATCGGCCCAGGCTTATTCAATTATTGGGCTCCGTGACTGGGTGGGAAACTTGCTGGAATGGGAGGGCCGGCAACAACCCATCCAAAACCATATACCTCAACCCCTCGGATGGTTCTTCAGTGCCGAGCACACACCATGATTGTCACATTGTACGACAGCAGTAGCGCAACCGGAAGGTGAGATGCATGTTTGACCGCTCCGTCCTCCCAGACTGGAAGAGTTTCCAAGGATGCCAGCTGCAGTGAGTCAAGATAGGCAGCGCCTGCTTCCAGTCTGAAAGCCACGCGCATTTGCAGTCTGCCTTTGGCACCTTCTATGGGCCTGGCAGCGGAGTCACCCCTGCAGTGCCCCACTGGTGAGAACCACCGAAGCTATTATCCCAAGATTGCACACTTGTTTGTCTGTTGATAGCCACATGCAGTCTTTCATCTAAGTCCGAGTGAAAGAAAGTCTTGTCCACAAAATGCATTCCCAAAACCCTATCCGTGCTACAGAAAAATCAATTACATTGCTGTGCAAGATATGAGTAGCGGGGCACGCACTGTTTGGCCCAATCGATGCCAACTGAGTTCCAAGGCATGTGCCAAGCTCGGACAGTGCCCCGGCACCCTGCAATTTCTGCTGGATGAGTGTTGCCTGCGTCTGGGATTGTGCTGCTAGAGTAACTTTCACAGAGCTGCATTTGAGGTCCCCAGAAGCAGCCAGCAGCTGTCGTTTTCGTAGCTGAGAGCAGTTTTTGACTGGTTCGCATTGTCCACCTGTTATTGCTTGCAGAGTCATAGACGGAAGCAAGACGCCAGCACAAACAGCCGCAGATTGCCCTCCAAAGTTCGTTGTGGAGCACGCTTCGCCTGTAACCTTTAACCAAAACACCAACCATAGTTGCAGTAAGGTGGACTGAAGACTTTGCAATCTCTCTCGAAACCTCCTAACCTCTTACTCTCGAATAAAATTGTGCGGATGAGTTCACCATAATCCATCGGAAAAAGAAGCCAGGCCAAGTTGCCTGGTCATGAAGGGTTACTCTCGCTCACGCCGTTCGACCTTACCGCGTTATATGTCTCAGCATCCACAAAAATTCCATTACAGTTATATACTTCTGTGCACCCAGCTGGAGATAATGAAACAGTTGCCGCCTTCTGGGCCCCTTCAATCGTCTGGACCTTGGCAGAACCGCACTGTCCCCACTGAACAGATGTCATCTGGCAAGTTTGCAAACCTAAGCATCCAGGCAGTTTTTGAATGTTGTCTATACTATCGTCTGGTGGTGCCGAAATGACAAACTTGGAAGCGACGGTATGGGTTGCGGTCGGGCATGCCGCTTGCCCCAAGATCGGCTGAAAACCATCCATGAATACGAGCAAACTCGCGATCGAAAGCAAGTAGATCATCTTGAACTGGGAGGGCTTGTCTGAGAGCAATGCTTTTGAAAAGATCTGTAGTCATAACTTCAGGCGTCTCCGTCATGGCCTACGAGCAGTTCGCGTCATCGTTTCACACCCGCTAGAATAACGAACTTTTTACACTGTAGTACAGCCGCGTGTGAGACCAAAGATTTATACATTCCAACAATGTGACTAACAATTTTTGCCCGATCTATATATTTTTTACAGCTGCAGCTGTTCGGCTGTCGACCGGTGACAATTCGGGCCCCGGGGGCCTGAGATATATTCACTTCTCTCTCAGAAGGCCTTGGCTTGGCCAAGTAATTTCGTGCCCAAGCTTAAGAAGGGAAGCTTCCCTTCTCAAAAGTCTGCTTTTCTGACTAGTGCGCTTGCCCCCCAGAGCTTCTTTTGTCCTTGCTCCGTTAAGTGGATGCTGGGGTGGCTATTTGGCTGCTCTTTTGCATTTACGATCAATTTTCTTGATGCTGTCACTCCGGATAATGCACACCCATTCTTCAGCCTCCCTCTCTCCCATACACGCCCTTCCTAACATTCGCGCTTGCCCCTTTCATTCCCTCCTTCCTAGAAGTATCTCTCCTCCATCACCCAACACTTTGCTTAATTCGCCTCTCTCAACTCGAGATCAGGGCTGCACCATACTTAAGCATCTCCCCCCTCCCCTCCCCCCTCCCCCCCCCCCCACCCAACACACACACACACACACACACACACACACACACACTCACACACACACAAATACACACACACACACACACAAATACACCCCCCCCCCCAACACACACACACACACACACACACACAGTAATAGGTGTTTTGGTCCCTAGCGGTTTGGTAGCGCGTGTACGCGTTGTAGGTGTCTCGAATGTGTCCCTAATGTCACGAGCATAAGAAGAACAATAAGAAGACACAAGGAACATAGAGCATGAGGTGGATGCCGTCTGTTTGTTACAGAATATTATTGCTAGTTCTTGGTCTCCGTGCCGTTGTGTAATTCTCCCTGTTACATAACTGGTATCGGCGATCGGTTGCCAATTGTCTGATTGTAGTCGACCTTTGTGCGTTTTGTTTTCTCTTTCCGTTTCAATCATGGGTAAACTTCGTATTTTTGAGCCTTCTTTGATGACTTTTCACCATTGGGTTGGCGTTGCTGAGCGTATATCACGCTCAACAAAACCGCGGAGGAAAATAAAGTCCATACGGCGGTTCAGCGGCTTAGTGCCGGGCCGACCAAAACATGGTTATCTTTTGCATTGTCTATGGATCCTGCAGACCGAATTTTGTGGCCTCATTTTGAGGTAACCATGGCAATGGTGTACGACTCCGCTGATCATGCACGCACTGCACGGCATAAGCTAGATTCTGCGTCAATGGCGGGTACCCTTCAGGAGTACACGCAGGAATTCATGTCTTTGGTAGGGGGTGTTGCGGCGGAGTACACTATCTCGGCTCAAGACCAGGTCCACCTCTTCAAGAAGGGGCTGGCCACCTACCTGAAGAGTGCAGTCACCCTTAACTCGGCCACAGTGTCGTAGAATGCACAAGTTAGAGAGAATTTCCAAGTTGTGAGAGAGAGAGAGACAAGGCCGGATGGCCGACAAGTTGGACGCTCTTTCCAATTACAAGTAACCCCCACCTCACGGAGCTTCCACTCCCTACTTGTGGTCTACTAAGCTTCCAAATTACCTGAGTGCGTGTCTTCCCGTGGCTTACGTCTCTATCCGTTCCTTCCCGTGGTTCGTGATCGTGTGTTCACGTTCCTCCAATGGTAGCGCACTAGTCCACCAAACCTCTACAATAGTATCTAGAAAATATCCTAGAATCCTACTATGAGAGTAACGTCCATAACTATCCAATGGAATTCGACGGCTAGGAAGCCAAGGCTAGACGCTAGGCACGTGCGTACTCGCGTTGCTCGTACGACATGTGCGCCACATGTGCGCCTAGGCTAGGGGGTAAGGGAAATGTCCAGAAATGCCGGGAAATCCCTACATTCCATCACATCATCCCCCCCTTAATTCCTGCATGTCCTCATGCAGCCACATACACACATACAGTAGACCACAATTATAAGGGAATGGTCGTCACCGAACGGCCCATCCACCAGCGCCGTTAGACCCTTGCCGAATGGGTTACATTAGGGTCCCCGCCTCCAAGTTATTCCCCTATCATCCCAAGCAATTGACTAAAGCGTCCATTTTTTTTTTTAATTTATTTATTAGGTGTGCTTTATTTTAGTCCTAAGTACAATACTGTACGATACGACACGGTACGATAAATTACGATAAATTACGATAAATTACGGCGAACTACGACGAACGTTCGCCTTATTCCTTTCGAACTATCCAAGTCCGCCTTTATTGACACATCCATATTTATTATTTATTAAAGCAATACAATGCTTGTGACACAACCGATAAACAATCCGAACAAGATAAATATGACACAGGTGTAGCTCAGTCCACAATGCTTCCCTAAAGTGGCTATCCATACAACACAGTTTCTTTATGATACATTGTCCATACTGTACACATACTGTACACATAAGGTACACATATAGTACATAGAAAGAAATCCATCCCAAGATGCCGAGTAGTCCATATCCAAGGGTTCCAAGTAGCCCATAGCCAAGGGTTCCAAGTCACTTCTGTACTTCAAGCCCACGTCCCAAGTGCTAGTTAAGCAGACTGCGGTTGCGCGCCATGTGTACTTCAATTCCCATCCCTGAATGCAGAACCCCGAGTTCAATGCATCGAAGCGGTATGAGGCCTCATGCCACACATACCGAGGTAGGCAACCTACCCCGTCCCTTGTCCCAAAGTACACAAGATATACAGTCCCTACCATAGGTCCCGTCCCATGTATTCCCAGACACCAGGTGGGAACTCCACAAGTGGAATGAGGGGGACAACCGTCCGGAGGGGCCCGTTCAAGGGAAGGTGTCGCGCAGCGCCACCTGGTCCCAAATGGGCGGGGCGAGCCCCTGGAGTCTATGATAGGTATTAACCAGCCCGGGATGGGTCTCGAATGCCTCCTGAGATTCCCATGAGTCCTCTGTGGCCCCATGGCCTGCCCACTTTACAAGGTACTCGAGAAAGGGTGTGCCATCCTCAAAATGGTAGGAGAACCCATCCTTGTCGTGCAACAGCCGGTGATCGACTAGTGCATCCACTACCCACTCCAGGTGAGTGGTGCCATCCGCTTTGGTGATGACTTTTGGGGGGCAGTATCCACGCGACTGCGCCTCCTCACGTGTCCAGTATGGCTTCAAATAGCAGACATTTATGCGGGGGTGGATGTCCAGCCGGTCCGGAAGATCCAGTGTGACGAAGTTAACGTTGTCGGGCGTGACCGCCATGACCCTGAAGGGTCCCACGTGCCTGGGCTGCAGCTTGCTGAATCTGTTTGAAGTTAGCGTGGGGGCCGCACGGGTTGAAAGGAGGACATAGTCCCCTTCCTGGTAGATGGCCTCCCTCCTATGCCGGTTGGCATAGGCCGTCTGACGGTCTTGAGCTGCACGCAAACACTTCCTTGCAAGGGTGATTTTGTCTTGCATTTTTCTCATGAAGAGATCAGCCCTATCCACCTTAGTGCCCTCCATGTGTCCCACCGCAAACGGTATATTTGGATCTTGCCCATATGTTAACCTGAAGGGTGTGGAGTTTAGGGAAGTTTGCCAAGAGTTGTTGTAGGCAAATTCCGCCACTGAAAGGTAATCCTCCCACTCCTTTGGGTTATCCTTGACATAGTGTTTCAGAAAATCTTCCAAGATCCTATTCACCCGTTCCGTTTGACCATCTGACTGAGGATGATATGCCGTAGTTCGAGCCGGCTTGCACCCCGTCAGACTTAGAAGTGTGTTCATGAAATTATTCACAAACCGAGGATCTCGGTCCGAAACAATTTCTTCAGGGAAACCGTGATACTTCCATACTTTATCCCTCATCAGAACAGCAACTTCATAAGCATCTGCATTGGTAGTGGTAGGGGCAAAGTGGGCACATTTGCTCAACCTGTCAACCACTACCCATATTGCGTTATGCCCGTGTTTGCTTTTAGGCAGTCCCGTGATGAAATCCATTGAGATGCTTTGCCATTTCCTTGTGGGGATTTGTAAAGGGTGTAAGAGTCCTGCGGGTAACTGGTTTGAGGCCTTCACCCGCTGGCATGAATCACAATACTTCACATACTCCCGCACATCCTCCGCCATTCCCGGCCACCACCAGTCCCGCTTCACTAGATCATACATCTTCGCAAAGCCTGGATGACCAACAGAAGGAGGTTCATGCAAAGCTTTCAATATGTCCTGCCGCAGATTCCTAGCAACTGGACCTTCCTTATCCCGGACTTCATAAAATGCAGGCACATATTTCCTTCCCTCCCTTCCAAATTCCCAAACCCCGTCCGTAAAGTGAACTTTTCTCCTATTTGCCCTTGTTCCCAACCACGAATCATGTGCGTAAGCACCCTTCAACAATTCCAAGAAGGTGTCACACCCGTCAGACCCGAGGGTGATGGAGCCCGAGCGGGCCCTCCCGTCCCCATCCATCGAGGTTGCATTGGTCCCCTTCCCGGGGTTGGGCTCCGTGGAGACGTTGCGCTGCTGTTGTCCCTGGAGCTGTCCCTGGAGGACTGGGTTCCTGGACAACGCATCCGCAACGTTAGTCTTTCCAGGCTCCCAAACCCAAAGAATGTTGAACTCCTGCAACTTCTCAGCCCACCGTGCCCTCCGAGGGCTTAAACCAACCTGTTGCTGAAGAAAAGTGTTACACTTATGGTCTGTGGTGACAGTGACTTGTTTCCCTAGGACATAACATCTCCATTCCGTCAAGGCATACACTACAGCAAGTAACTCCCTCTCAGTTGCAGAATAGTTCCTTTCTGCACTATTGAGCTTCTTACTGTAATAAGCAATGACTCGACCTTCCTGCAATAGTACAGCGCCAACCCCAAAATCACTCGCATCACAAATTACCTGGAAGGGTTTACGAAGGTCTGGCAGTGATAGTATGGGTGCCTGTATTAATGCATCCTTGAGAGCCGCAAGGGCCTCATCTTGCTCCTTTCCCCAAGTCCAAGAACTTTTGCTACTGGACAGTTTAGTCAAAGGTGCAGCAAGTGAGCTGAACCCCTGAATAAATTTTCGAAAATAATTTGCAAGCCCCAAAAATCTACGCACGTCGGTGACGTTTTGGGGTGTGGGCCAATCCTTGACTACCTCCACCTTTTGGGGGTCCACTTTCAGTCCATCCTTGCCAATGATATGCCCGAGGTATTTGAGTTCTGAGCATAAGAATTCACATTTGGCAAGTTTTGCAAACAATTCCTTTTCCCGAAGGCGTTGGAACACCTTCCGAAGATGAGCATAATGCTCCTCTTCATCCCGACTGAAAATTAGAACATCGTCAAGGTACACTACCACAAACCCTTCCCTTATGAAATCATGAAAGATTTCATTCATTAGGCGTTGAAAGGTAGCGGGGGCGTTGGTGAGTCCAAAAGGAAGCACTAAGAACTCATACAGCCCAAAGGGTGTACGAAACGCTGTTTTAGGAATGTCTTCCTCCTTTAGCCTTACTTGATGATAACCACTGAGGAGGTCCAGACTTGAGAAAATCTTAGCACCTTTAAGTTTATCAAGCAAGTCGTCTATGCGAGGGAGAGGGTACCTATCATGAATGGTGATTTTATTTAATGCCCTGTAGTCTATAACCATTCGGTATGTGCCCTCCTTCTTCCTCACAAACAAGACCGGTGAAGCATATGGTGAACATGAGGGGCGTATGTGTCCCTTAGAAAGTAGTTCATCCACAGTTCGCTCACATTCCTCAGTTTCTTCCACGGACAAGCGGTAAGCAGGACGGTTTGGAGGAGTTATTCCTTCCTGCACATTAATAGTGTGATAGACTTGTCGGTGTGGGGGTAGTCCTGGTAGCCCATTTGGAAAAATGTCCTTGTACTCCCGGAGCAAGTGTGCTAGCCGCTCAGGCTTTTTAGCACAAATTTCCTCTAGAGGGTCCGAAGGCTTACCCGTGGTGACCTCGGATTCTCCCTCTTCCTCTTCCTTTTCCTCTTCCCTTTCCTCTTCCTCTTCCACTTCCTTCTCCACTTCTAGGCAACTCTCCATATCCGGGCCGTGCCCGAGGTATCCCCCGGCGCAGAGTTGTGTAAGGAAGTCCCGGATGACTCCGTCGAGGGGTCGTCCATATCCACCAAAGGTGGCATCTCTTCCTGTTCATCCCAACCAACATGTTCATCCTTGGCCATGACATTGAACAAGCAGGTTTTCCAATGATCCCGTTTCCCTTTCCTGGTGTTTCCTAATTTGATTCCCCATCCCAACTTCTTTCCCAAGCCTTTTCCATGTTTGTTTAACAAGACCCATTTGTTATTGTGTCTAATATGAGCCTTGCCAGCTCTCACATTAACATTAGCATGTCGTGGTGCTAGCCAATCCTGTCCCAAAATTATGTCAATTCCTTCCATTATTGAGTCACACACAAGAAAGGAGTGTCTCGTAATGATAGATGGAGCAAACCGGACACTCAAATCCACTTTCCCATTTGTGTGTGTTACTGTCCATCAGCAAGTGTGACGGGTGAAGTCCTCTTGTATACCTCAACCTGCAAAACTTTTTCCCGACAAAGAGTGTTGGCCCCGGTGTCCATTAAAGCTTTACATTGTTGTCCCCTTGCCATGACAGGAAATGTGAGGTTAAGAGGTGCAGCACTTGACGTTGAACCCAACTGACAAGATGCTTTGGGTGCTGCATAAGCTAAAACAAAGGAAAAAGGAAATGTACATTGCTGTCCTTGAAAAGAAAAGCATTCCCCTTTTGAGCCCCTAGCAAGAATTTCAGGTTTGCGCGAGAGCGTAACCGCAAAAAGAAACTCCTACTTTTCCACACCTTCTGGCCTATCACAAAGCATGCACTGACTTGTGATTTTCTTTTCGTTCAGCAAGAAAAGATTCAATACAAGTCTCAGCTTTGTGTTTGCCAGGAACAATCAGAGGTGTATTCCAACTTCCCAAGGACTTCTGAACAAGAAAAGTTAAATATGAAAAACAAATTTCATTCATGACTAATCTTGTTTAGGGCCCTTGCCCTTCCTTTCCCTTTCCAATGTTTTCCCTTGTTAAATCCCTTAGGCCCAATGTGTGAGGGAGGTGAAACACCTTGCAGTGGTGCTGCCACTGGTTGATTGTTTCCTTGCCTCGGATAGAATCCAGGCTGAAAATTTGATGGGGTGTGCCCACTAGCTTGAGCTTTGGCAGCTAGATATTGCTTTTTAGCAACACACTGCCATGACTCGTGGCCTAGTTTATGACAAAAATAGCATTCCCTATCCTTTGGAATAGAGGTTCTAGAATCATTTTTCTCCCGGACCCAAAAGGGGGTGCTCCCACCAAACCAAGGAAGTGGTGCAGGGGGATGTNTTCCGTTTGACCATCTGACTGAGGATGATGCCGTAGTTCGAGGCTTGCCGTCAATAGAATTTTCATTTATTCACCGAGATTTGCTTTTAGGGATGATACTTCATACTTATCCTCATCAGAAAGCAATTAAGATCTCATTGTAGTGTAGGGCAAGTGGGCACATTTGCTCAACCTGTCAACCACTACCCATATTGCGTTATGCCCGTGTTTGCTTTTAGGCAGTCCCGTGATGAAATCCATTGAGATGCTTTGCCATTTCCTTGTGGGGATTTGTAAAGGGTGTAAGAGTCCTGCGGGTAACTGGTTTGAGGCCTTCACCCGCTGGCATGAATCACAATACTTCACATACTCCCGCACATCCTCCGCCATTCCCGGCCACCACCAGTCCCGCTTCACTAGATCATACATCTTCGCAAAGCCTGGATGACCAACAGAAGGAGGTTCATGCAAAGCTTTCAATATGTCCTGCCGCAGATTCCTAGCAACTGGACCTTCCTTATCCCGGACTTCATAAAATGCAGGCACATATTTCCTTCCCTCCCTTCCAAATTCCCAAACCCCGTCCGTAAAGTGAACTTTTCTCCTATTTGCCCTTGTTCCCAACCACGAATCATGTGCGTAAGCACCCTTCAACAATTCCAAGAAGGTGTCACACCCGTCAGACCCGAGGGTGATGGAGCCCGAGCGGGCCCTCCCGTCCCCATCCATCGAGGTTGCATTGGTCCCCTTCCCGGGGTTGGGCTCCGTGGAGACGTTGCGCTGCTGTTGTCCCTGGAGCTGTCCCTGGAGGACTGGGTTCCTGGACAACGCATCCGCAACGTTAGTCTTTCCAGGCTCCCAAACCCAAAGAATGTTGAACTCCTGCAACTTCTCAGCCCACCGTGCCCTCCGAGGCTTAAACCAACCTGTTGCTGAAGAAAGTGTTACACTTATGGTCTGTGGTGACAGTGACTTGTTTCCCTAGGACATAACATCTCCATTCCGTCAAGGCATACACTACAGCAAGTAACTCCCTCTCAGTTGCAGAATAGTTCCTTTCTGCACTATTGAGCTTCTTACTGTAATAAGCAATGACTCGACCTTCCTGCAATAGTACAGCGCCAACCCCAAAATCACTCGCATCACAAATTACCTGGAAGGGTTTACGAAGGTCTGGCAGTGATAGTATGGGTGCCTGTATTAATGCATCCTTGAGAGCCGCAAGGGCCTCATCTTGCTCCTTTCCCCAAGTCCAAGACTTTTGCTACTGGACAGTTTAGTCAAAGGTGCAGCAAGTGAGCTGAACCCCTGAATAAATTTTCGAAAATAATTTGCAAGCCCCAAAAATCTACGCACGTCGGTGACGTTTTGGGTGTGGGCCAATCCTTGACTACCTCCACCTTTTGGGGGTCCACTTTCAGTCCATCCTTGCCAATGATATGCCCGAGGTATTTGAGTTCTGAGCATAAGAATTCACATTTGGCAAGTTTTGCAAACAATTCCTTTTCCCGAAGGCGTTGGAACACCTTCCGAAGATGAGCATAATGCTCCTCTTCATCCCGACTGAAAATTAGAACATCGTCAAGGTACACTACCACAAACCCTTCCCTTATGAAATCATGAAAGATTTCATTCATTAGGCGTTGAAAGGTAGCGGGGGCGTTGGTGAGTCCAAAAGGAAGCACTAAGAACTCATACAGCCCAAAGGGTGTACGAAACGCTGTTTTAGGAATGTCTTCCTCCTTTAGCCTTACTTGATGATAACCACTGAGGAGGTCCAGACTTGAGAAAATCTTAGCACCTTTAAGTTTATCAAGCAAGTCGTCTATGCGAGGGAGAGGTACCTATCATGAATGGTGATTTTATTTAATGCCCTGTAGTCTATAACCATTCGGTATGTGCCCTCCTTCTTCCTCACAAACAAGACCGGTGAAGCATATGGTGAACATGAGGGGCGTATGTGTCCCTTAGAAAGTAGTTCATCCACAGTTCGCTCACATTCCTCAGTTTCTTCCACGGACAAGCGGTAAGCAGGACGGTTTGGAGGAGTTATTCCTTCCTGCACATTAATAGTGTGATAGACTTGTCGGTGTGGGGTAGTCCTGGTAGCCCATTTGGAAAAATGTCCTTGTACTCCCGGAGCAAGTGTGCTAGCCGCTCAGGCTTTTTAGCACAAATTTCCTCTAGAGGGTCCGAAGGCTTACCCGTGGTGACCTCGGATTCTCCCTCTTCCTCTTCCTTTTCCTCTTCCCTTTCCTCTTCCTCTTCCACTTCCTTCTCCACTTCTAGGCAACTCTCCATATCCGGGGCCGTGCCCGAGGTATCCCCCGGCGCAGAGTTGTGTAAGGAAGTCCCGGATGACTCCGTCGAGGGGTCGTCCATATCCACCAAAGGTGGCATCTCTTCCTGTTCATCCCAACCAACATGTTCATCCTTGGCCATGACATTGAACAAGCAGGTTTTCCAATGATCCCGTTTCCCTTTCCTGGTGTTTCCTAATTTGATTCCCCATCCCAACTTCTTTCCCAAGCCTTTTCCATGTTTGTTTAACAAGACCCATTTGTTATTGTGTCTAATATGAGCCTTGCCAGCTCTCACATTAACATTAGCATGTCGTGGTGCTAGCCAATCCTGTCCCAAAATTATGTCAATTCCTTCCATTATTGAGTCACACACAAGAAAGGAGTGTCTCGTAATGATAGATGGAGCAAACCGGACACTCAAATCCACTTTCCCATTTGTGTGTGTTACTGTCCCATCAGCAAGTGTGACGGGTGAAGTCCTCTTGTTATACCTCAAACCTTGCAAAACTTTTTCCCGGACAAAAGAGTGTGTGGCCCCGGTGTCCATTAAAGCTTTACATTGTTGTCCCCTTGCCATGACAGGAAATGTGAGGTTAAGAGGTGCAGCACTTGACGTTGAACCCAACTGACAAGATGCTTTGGGTGCTGCATAAGCTAAAACAAAGGAAAAAGGAAATGTACATTGCTGTCCTTGAAAAGAAAAGCATTCCCCTTTTGAGCCCCTAGCAAGAATTTTCAGGTTTGCGCGAGAGCGTAACCGCAAAAAGAAACTCCTACTTTTCCACACCTTCTGGCCTATCACAAAGCATGCACTGACTTGTGAGTTTTCTTTTCGTTCAGCAAGAAAAGATTCAATACAAGTCTCAGCTTTGTGTTTGCCAGGAACAATCAGAGGTGTATTCCAACTTCCCAAGGACTTCTGAACAAGAAAAGTTAAATATGAAAAACAAATTTCATTCATGACTAATCTTGTTTAGGGCCCTTGCCCTTCCCTTTCCCTTTCCAATGTTTTCCCTTGTTAAATCCCTTAGGCCCAATGTGTGAGGGAGGTGAAACACCTTGCAGTGGTGCTGCCACTGGTTGATTGTTTCCTTGCCTCGGATAGAATCCAGGCTGAAAATTTGATGGGGTGTGCCCACTAGCTTGAGCTTTGGCAGCTAGATATTGCTTTTTAGCAACACACTGCCATGACTCGTGGCCTAGTTTATGACAAAAATAGCATTCCCTATCCTTTGGAATAGAGGTTCTAGAATCAATTTTTCTCCCGGACCCAAAAGGGGGTGCTCCCACCAAACCCAAGGAAGGTGGTGCAGGGGGCTGTTGTTCCACCACTCCTGCTGCCACTTGAGGTGTCTGGGTGTAGACCCTCTTCCTCTTGGGTCCCTGTGCATCCACATATGTGCTTTTGAGACTTGCCTCATATTTAACAACATAAGTGCAAATGTCTTCCAGATCAGTGAAAGGACTGCCTGTTGCAGGGTTCACAGTGCATGCAAGTTTGAGAGGAGTATTAAGACCCTTGGTAAAAAGATGTAACTGGTCTTGCATGGCTATTTGATAGTCAACCTCTACATCTGCTAAGAGAGACATAAATCTTTCAATATATCTCTCGACAGTCTCATTTCCTTGAAAGACTTTGTCTAATTTTGCCCTGGCAATGGCCACTGTGTCTGTGGAATCATATCTTTTAACCATAAAAGTTTTAAAATCCTTCCATTCCAATGTATGCTCATGTATCCCTTCCTTTTCTAGTTTCCTTACATGTGTGTCCCAAACTTTTGTGGGTCTTTCTTCCATCAATTGCACTCCCAAGGCCACCCACTTTCCTGCAGGCACATTGGTTAGTTTTGCATAGCCTTCCAACTTCCTTGCAAAATAGCAAAAAGATCCCCTCTTTCCCGAAAACAAAGAAGGAGGAGTTGCTCTTACTTGTCCACTAGGGCGAGGAGTCTCCTCCACCCCATCCCCTCCAACTTGCCTTTCGGCAAGAAGCTTTTCCTTAAATTCCAAAAATAACTGCTCCTTTATTTTATTGGTCAACTTGATCTTCTTTGTCTTTGGTGTGGACGGAGCGGGCGACGGATCGCGAGATGCCCCCTCCATCAAGTCCTCTACCAGCTCCCCTGAGCTTTCCAACGCTTCCAAAAATTCTCTTTCTTCCGAAGAAAGGTTTTTAAACTTCCCAGAAGAGGGCGGTGACATCTACGGCCCACATATGAGAGTTAGGACCTTCCATCGAACGATCTCCCTCCTACGACTTTCCTCCTTCCACCACGCGAAAGACTTGCAGAGAACAATTCGGCATCTCGCCGATACCAGATGTCGTAGAATGCACAAGTTAGAGAGAATTTCCAAGTTGTGAGAGAGAGAGAGACAAGGCCGGATGGCCGACAAGTTGGACGCTCTTTCCAATTACAAGTAACCCCCACCTCACGGAGCTTCCACTCCCTACTTGTGGTCTACTAAGCTTCCAAATTACCTGAGTGCGTGTCTTCCCGTGGCTTACGTCTCTATCCGTTCCTTCCCGTGGTTCGTGATCGTGTGTTCACGTTCCTCCAATGGTAGCGCACTAGTCCACCAAACCTCTACAATAGTATCTAGAAAATATCCTAGAATCCTACTATGAGAGTAACGTCCATAACTATCCAATGGAATTCGACGGCTAGGAAGCCAAGGCTAGACGCTAGGCACGTGCGTACTCGCGTTGCTCGTACGACATGTGCGCCACATGTGCGCCTAGGCTAGGGGGTAAGGGAAATGTCCAGAAATGCCGGGAAATCCCTACATTCCATCACACACAGGAGAAGACTTTCAGACTTTGGCAGCTCTTCTTCAGTATATATACAGCTCGGTATGACGCAGGGGTATCAGCTGAAGTGAAGACACAGCTCATTGCAGACAAGAAAAATGCAGATGCGCTTGTTGTGGCGGCTCCCGTCGTCCATGTGTCAGATTTGGCAGTGGCAGCGGTAGACTTCAAGCGCCGAGCAGACACAGAGCTACCTTATGTGCTGCGTTGTCATAAGTGTACGTACACTGCTTATAGTATACTGGCTTTGGGCATAAGCAGATCTGAGTGTCTGCCCCTCAAAAGATTACTTTGATCAGACTGGCCTCAAGAAGAAGCGTTGGTAATATGGTAAGTACTTGTCTTGATATTGCTCTGTGTTGATTCATGCACTTGTCAGCATGGTCTGAGCGAATGGGAGCTCAGGGTTGACCAGCTTGTGATTGTTGCATGCTGACCTGTGCATGGGGAGGCCGGACCCGTGTCGAACGGTAGGCCTTGGCACGTCCCGTAGGATTTAGGGGCCTGAAGCATCGACGAGGACAGAGTTAGTTTTATCCCTAGGCTAGAGGAGTCTCTCTCTCATACTTTTTCTTGACCCTTACTTCACTGAGCAAGTACGCAGGGGCGGAGTCTAGCCATACTGCCAAAGGGTGTTTTCCACCCTCACAGGTGCCTGCTAAAATGCCAACTGCACTGCGGTGGCAGGAGGGGTACTGCGTGCTCGTCATTCAGTTCTCCTTCAGCAGGTACCTGGGGAGATTCTCTCCGTGTCAGGGCCTTACGATGCACTGGGAGTAGGGGCCCCTGCCACTCGGTGACCCTTGTGGTTTTGTTCAGTGGGGTACCAAACCAGCTTAACACCAGTCCATGCATGCACGCATGCGTTTTCGATGTTCTAAGGGGCTAGTGGGGCTCCTGGGGTTAAACCACAAGTCCTTACGGGAGGGGCTTGGCAGGTCGGGTGGGCCCTCTGGCATCCCTTAGTCACTGGGGGAAGGCTCTATGTGTGCCAACAGAGTCGCCGAAGAGGGGTTGTCCAGGAGTTAAGACTCCCGAAGACGAATGGAAGGGGGCTGGGCCAACGAGGGAGTCGCCCCTAGTCTGTGCATGCCTGGTGGATGGGATGAATGTGCCCCAGCAGTGACAATGGGATCCATCCAGGAGGACGGTTGATGCTTGCTTGAACCGTTAAGATTGTTGATGTTTGATGCTTGTTGTCATGTCATGGAGTTGTTTGTGTAAGCTGGACTTGGACTCGGACTTGGACGGGACTTACTTGCATGTGTGCCTGCCTTGTTTGTTTTGTATTGCTTTTATATGGTGGGGACCCCTAATAGACGGCAGATAGGCCGGGGTCTGACGGGAGTGGCGGATGCCCAAGTTTGGGCGTGGCCCGTCTGTTCTATCCGTGTCTCATATTGCTCGGTCATCGAGGACGCTCACAATAAGGGGGGGGGGGGGAGGATGTAATAGGTGTTTTGGTCCCTAGCGGTTTGGTAGCGCGTGTACGCATTGTAGGTGTCTCGAATGTGCCCCTAATGTCGCGAGCATAAGAAGAACAATAAGAAGACACAAGGAAGATAGAGCATGAGGTGGATGCCGTCTGTTTGTAACAGAAAATTATTGCTATTTCTTGGTCTCCGTGCCGTTGTGTGATTTTCCCTGTTACACACACACACACACACACACACACACACACACACACACACACACACACACACACACACACACACAGTCTTGCTTGAGCTGTCTCTATTCCATCCCTCCTCGTTCTCTCCCTCCCTCCTCTCCCCTCCCCTCTCTCTTAAAGGTCCGGGCCTTCCAAAACAAGGGTCCCTCCCACCTCTTAGAAGGGCCCAGAGATCCCCTCCTCTTCCTTTGCAGGGAGAAAGCGACCTCTCACCCAGACACCGCCCCCTTCTCTTTCCCCCCCTCTCTCTCCCTCCCCCCCCCTCTCTCTCTCTCACACACACACACACACACACTCTCTCTCTCTCTCTCTCTCTCTCTCTCTCTCTCTCTCTCTCTCTCTCTCTCTCTCTCTCTCTCTCTCTCTCTCTCTCTCTCTCTCTCTCTCTCTCTCTCTCTCTCTCTCGCTCGCTCCCCCCCTCCCTCCCTCCCCTCCCCCCGGGTGCCTTTCTTCCTCTCCTCCACCCCCACACCCTATCCTCCAGAGGGTATCAGTTCTGGGTTGGGGTCTGAAAGCAGGGTTCATGGTTCAGATATCCTCGCGTGTCTAAGAAGTCTAATGAAGTATGCGTTTATTTATGTGTACAGAATCCGCCGCAGGTGTGTGTGTGTGTGTGTGTGTGTGTGTGTGTGTGTGCGTGAGTATGGGTATGTATGAGGGTGTGTGTGTGTGTGTGTGCGTGAGTGTGGGTATGTATGAGGATGTGTGTGTGTACGTGTGTGTGGGTATCTGTGTACGTGTGCGTGGTATTTGTGTGTGTGTGTGTGTGTGTACATGTGTGTGTGTGTGTGTATGTGTGTGTGTGTGTGTGTGTGTGTGTGTGTCTGTGTGTGTGTGTGTGTGTGTGTGTGTGTGTGTGTGTGTGAGAGAGAGAGAACGAGAGAGAGAGAGAGAGAGAGAGAGAGAGAGAGAGAGAGAGAGAGAGAGAGAGAGACGGTGTGTCACACTCCCACCTCTAAAGAGATCTCTCGCGCTCTCTCTCTCTCTAGAGAGAGAGACACACACACACAGAGAGAGAGAGAGAGAGAGAGAGAGAGAGAGAGAGAGAGAGTGAGAGCGAGCGAGAGAGAGAGAGAGAGAGAGAGAGAGAGAGAGAGAGAGAGAGAGAGAGAGAGAGAGAGAGAGAGAGAGAGAGAGAGAGAGAGACGGTGTACACATGTGTCACACTCCCGCCAGGCGGTCACCTAAGCAGGGGCCGGTTGGGGGTTAAGTACGGTTTCTCTGAAGTGCTTGTAGTGTTACCATTTCCGTTTAGCCACTTTATGTCGCTAAGTATGCTAACTACAATCTGGAGTCTGTATACTTGGAGTCTAAAGCTATGGCCTCAGTTCCCACGGCACTCACATTGGCTAAACTTGCTGTTAAGGTGTCTTAACAGTGATAGTAACACGAATAGGGATCTTCTTCTCCGATCCTCTGTATAAGAAGCTTCGTACTGTCCTAGATGTCATCTTCCGCCTTAACATCGCTCCTAAGGCTCTGATTACGCAATGGCGGTGCTGCTAGATTCACTTCGATTTGAAGGGAGGCAAGTCACGATGACATGATCTCGAAGTATTCGTCACAGCTTCGACGTAACGCGGCAAGAGTCCGGCCTTACGCCACTGATCTCAGCATGAATGTTGCATTTCCTATTTCTCAAGTCGAGAAGCAATGAGAACGATGGTCATAAAATACCATATATTTTGCCTCCTGCTCGGAGGTTTCAGCGTTAAAGTAGTCCTGGGACAGGCATGCAGCCCAGGTTCCGTTCGTTTACAGACCAAGCTGATCCTCGCCGATGTACTGGAAAATGCAGATGACAGTATACGAAAGCTCTCTTCCTGTTTGGGACTGTCAGAATGTAACCTGGCGACGTACGAATTCAGTCAGTGCGGGGCGGCTCGGTCAACAAGGATCAACGGGGCCACGAAGGCTGCAAGCGTTGTTTTGAAACCAGAGGGGTGTACAGAAGTGTACTCATGCAAGGGCACTTATGTGGATACAGATGTGTTTAATGCCGTGAGCCCCTCTTTACGATCCCGTTCATTTTGAGGCACTGTTTCAGTCTTGGGTGCCACTTTGAAGACTTCGAGGTGGTACAGAACTGCCATAATTCTGGGCAATGGTGTTCCTTTCCAGCCTTCCTTGCACTGTACCAGGTTTGATTTCAGTAGGATCACGGTGCTACTTCGGTTTATTTAGGGTGAGGTTGCTCGAGGTCATCCAGATCTGGTTGTTCGTCTCAACTGCTTTGCAGGCTATCCTGCTCATGCTGCAGCTTTTTGGCTCAGTTCACATAATCAAGGCTGACGAGGTCTGCTGTTTTGCTGCATTCGACAGTCATTTGTTGGCATAACAACGATTAGTTGCAGGTGGATATCCCTGGGATGACACTTGTCATGCTGAAAACCAGCTGGATTGTGTTGCAGGTGAAAAATGCTGAATGTATCCCTGTGGCCACTGCCACTGGCGACGGTGGTGTCTGTGCCGGCGTTCTTCTGCAGCCTGACGTGCTGAATCTCATCACCTGTAGCACATGCTCTGGGTGGATCTGTGATGGGTGCAATGACGCTAAGGTACCTCAAGGCCAATGTCAGAAAACCAACAACTGCAACAGTCAACTAAGGAGGAGGGACCTGCTGCAAGCTGCAGACTTGCGATGCAGTGCTGCAGTGGTGACGCTGGAAGCGACAGACAGTGCCCAGGCAAATGCCGTGGTGCAGAAGCTTTCTGCCCCATCTGCTCTAAGGACGCTTGGTGCCTGCATTGGCCATTCAATCACATCCATCGGGCCAAACAAAATCTTGTAGCGTCAGCGAGGTGTCCAGGGCTTCTACTTTTAGCACTGAGGTGCTTGCACAGACCAGGCTTCAGAGCGGGCAGCTCAATCTCTGCCTTTGAGTTGACGCGGCTCGTTGGCGTCACAAACTGTCATCGTTTCCAGAGAGAAGCAAGGTTTCTGGGTGAGGCAGGCTGTCAAAGTAAGTGCAAAGGTTGCCGATGGATAGGATGCTGTTATGCGCATGCTAAGTTGCAATGTGATTATTCTTTATGTGTGCTGCGTGACCAGCGGTGGAGGATTGCGGACAGGCTTTTGAGAAAACCTGTTTACGTTGCTTAAGATTGCTGTTGTGGAGGGACATGTCAGACAGGGTTCGCTCTGTTGTGCCTTTTGAGATTTTAAAGGTCTGTGGCCTGTCTAAGTCGATGGTCATTTTGGTTTTTATGGCATCTGTGTATCGGTGTATTCGGGCCAATTAAGTTTCCATTGGAAGTGTACTCTGGCCTATGTCCTGCTGGCCAACTTACAGTATCTCTGTTCTGGACACGCAATACGAAGGCTCACCCTATGGATCTACCAGTGGGATTTATTTGCAGACCACAGACATGTCTACTGTGGGTAGTTGGGCATACCTGTATCTGAAGTAACTGTGGGTATGGATAATTCTCAGCCCATTTTGTGGGTTGTGGCATTATGACATATCTCATCGCAAGGGTATGGATCCAAGGATCCGGACCTTGGGAAGAGTAGGCAGGAAGCAGCCACATTTGACCCGATGGTACAAATGCCATGCAAACCCCAATTGTACAGACACGTGCAGCATGAAAAGCAGTTGCTCTGAATATGCTGCACTTACGCGTAGTCCCGGCCAGCATTTTGCTGCCTTGCCAATAATGATGCCCGTCATTTTGGACAGGGCTGTTGCAGGGGGAAAACCTTGTAGTGCTGTTAGCGACGTTGTACTTGACGTGCTCGGGGGGAAAACACCAGTAGTACTGTTAGCGACGTACTTGACGTGCTCGGGGGGACAACACCTGTTAAGCTGTAAGCCCCCAACCCCCCCTATGGCCGGCAACCTATAAGAGAATGTGGTCAAATTGACCCAGGACAGAAAGAATTCTTATAGGACGCAGACGTGTTGAGGATATGCTGCTCAAAAGTTTTCTGTGAAGGAAGTATACTTCTGTGCTTGTGAAGTTGTTTCATCCCTGCATGTACACAGGGTGTGACTTTTGCCGGTAAAGAAGCTCCTAATGCTAGTGTTAAGTTCAGCGAGCACCATTAAATCGGGCTTGCGAAAGAAAGACATACGATTCCATTGATTGTGTCGAGGGCTTCAGAACTTACAATAGCCACTCCATTCTGTCCTTAGAAGTCAGCACCAGGTATCACAATCGAAGGGATTTTTAATATACTTGAATTGCATTTCCGAGTTTTTCAAAGCCATTGTCAAGGTTGACTGTGAAGGCATAGTCCATCATTGACCATACAGCTGGGTACCACACCCATTTAAAAATATGCATATCTGGGTTTGGCAAGTAGTCTACGTGACAAAGTCCGTGCAGGGCTTCTGCGGCAGATCAAGTGTCGCATAAGCTGACAGGAGTTTCTCCAAACAGTAGTATACCGTTGAACAATGATCCTAAGGGGATCCAGCATCCAATAATATTCCTGATAGCTGTTGATCAAGATCGGGGATCACTTAACCTCATGTAATTTTACACTGTTCCATGAAGTCAGCAGTCATGCAGGACCACAGGGTTGCATTTCAACGCTTCGCAATGTTCACAAGCTGGGTATTGTTTAAATACTAATTGAGTGCTGGTTAAGTGCCCCCATGGAATCCAAATCGCAACATTGGACTTGCAACAAATTTAGTACTCACCCTATTTCACAAGGATGTCACGAGAGCTGACACTTGTCCATCTTGATGTGCACCAAGCACATGGAAGCATGGCGTGGAGGGGTTGGCCCCCCTCGAGGCTTCGTTTCCGCTCCAAGTGACACAAATTCCATTCATAGGGCTTGCACCCGGAATGGGCAAAGAAGGAAATAAGCCATCAGGGGCCGGAGGCGCCCACCCGCCCACCACAGAATGACCCTTTAGCTGGGCGACGTCCCAGAAGTGCACCTACAGTTCACAACCCCAGTATTTGTCACAAACCCCACAAATACTGTCAGAATGTGAAATCCAAGATCGATAGAAAAATTGTAGTGTGTGTGTGTGTGTGTGTGTGCACGCGCGCGCATGGGTGTGTGTGGGCCCCCGAGGGGGAGCGGCGGGGGCTCTGTCTGGAGCTCCCCGCCTCATTTTGGGGGCCTGGACGTGTTCGACATTGCATGTAATGTGACCCTCCTTGCTACATCTCCCATTACAGTGAGTAGTCATTTGGTCGCTCTTGATCACCTTATGCTGCACCTGTTCCATAGGGGAATCAAACAGTTTTCCGACTTTGATGTACACCAGTGTAGGAGAACCTCCCGGGCAATGAATCCTGGAACCAGGAGCTGGTGGTCTTACCTGAACATCCACATCTATGCAGAGACAAAGCACATGCAGGAGACAGCCTTGGACATAAGGATTAGACTGAGAAAGAACCAAATAATAACTGTTTTTGTTAATAAGCCCAAAAAATACATGGCCAGTTTTGAGCAAGCCAATTGCCATGCCTAACGCGTAAATGAACCACTTCAACATCCACACCGATGGCCCTTGCGAGGTGACCTTCCTGTCTCCACCCAGCGATGTTATGGAGGCTCTAACCATGCAGAGATGCTCACCTGCCCAGCGTCCGACCCCATCAAGGCTGTCATGCCGTCACAAGCACAGCAATGCAGAGCCGATCCGCAGGACACAGAGGCTAGCTGGGTGTCCCATCTCCTCATATCCAGCAGTCGGGCCTCTCCATCACCGCCCGCCACAACCGCGTGCCTGCTGTCCGGTGTCAAGCTGACCCCTCCGATGTAATCTTCTGTAACTTGCAACTGCACAGCAGGAGGTCACTTTTGATTCCACAGCAAGAAGTATGCCAAGTGGATCAGGGATCACCTGGAACTGAATGGTCATGCCAGGACATACCACGTCCGCCGTACCCTCAATGTCAGCCTGGCAGATAACCAACCAACCCACCAACAAACCAACCATGCAAGGCAGTCAATCTATTTCGAGCTGTGTATAAGACTTCATGCAAGAAGATGTTGGGGGCCCTTCCAAGCTGGACATATGCAGGGAATGGCTGGACATCATTGTTTTAAATGCCTTTGGACAGGCCCACTGAAGCACCTGAATTGCAAACTGTCAACGTACTGCTACACAACACCAGTCCTTATCCAGGATGAAAGGCCCCCTTGGGCACAAAGGAGTGACAAGGTGAGGTCCTTCCGCCCCGCTTTGTGCCACTCAAATCTGTCCTCTTGTGTGTGGCATTCGGAATTTCATGCACCGTGAGTTGTCACCGTCCCCCTAAATTAGTGGACATCCATGCATGCGATACGGATTTCAGTTGGTTGTGCTCTAGTCCATGTAGGAAGCAGCGTTTCACTTTTAGATTGCAGCACAAGCCAGCATATTAACAAGAAAGGGAAACAAGAACGGCGGGATTCTGGCGTGCCGCCTGCTCACGAGCACCTCGAGTAAAGAGAAGCCTACTTGGAAGACAGGAGAGGGCGAACGCAAGTCCCAAGCAGCGAGACTCCCATCTTCGGAGCCAGTAACAATCATAGACGCATCTGGGGAAGCTGATAAGGCCCACAAGGGAGCCTCATGGGGCAGCTCTCGCTCAGGGTGCGCCAAGTTTGACCCCCAGGGCTGTCGGCCCTCCTCAAGCCTGGACCCCACATCCTCTTCCTTCGATCTGTCACATCCCTCATACTTCAGCCTAGCTTCTTTCCCCCAAATCACCGTGCAGGTCGATGCGCGCGTGGGATTTGCATGGAATGTGCAGATGCGCTATGTGTGCCTGGCCCTCTCGCCTCCCCGGCCCCCTCTCCCTCAGTCCCTCTCGCTCTCTCACTTTCGCGTGCATGCACATCTCACCCACTCACACCCTCTCTCTCTCTCTCTCTCTCTCTCTCTCTCTCTCTCTCTCTCTCTCTCTCTCTCTCTCCATGCGCATGCATGCGCGTACGAGTGGGGGAGAATAGGAGAGGATGGGGGGTGAAAGAGAAAGACAAACCAAGAGGGTGAACCAATCGGTAAGGGAGCGACAAAAATATCTACCAAGTAAAGGAGGTTGGGGGGGGGGGGGCGGCAAAAGGAGGCGGCATCTGAAACCTAAGTGTGTCTCCCTCTGTCTCCTCTTTTTCTATACTCGATGTCCCCTGATATCGCCACTCGTCAACAAAAACATCCCCGCACAATCAATACGTGGAATGAACAGAGATGGGATATCACCTCCAGAGCTTGGCATTGGAATCCCACGAGCCTGTGAAGAGAGAGGCACTCGTGGTAGGCCCCACCAGTTCTAAGCACGAGATAGTGTCGTCATGTGCCTCCAAAAAACCTACTTGCCGTCCATATTCCACAGAGTATGCATATACCTGCCGAGGCATGCTCATTATCAATACAGATATCGCAGGCCAGCTTGACCTGGACTGGCTTCCTGCATCATTCCAGCATGCACTTTACCAAGACCCCTATCCCCGACTCTGTGTACTTCTGACATTGTGTGTGTGCAAGTGTGTGTAAGGTTCTATGAGTGGGTGCGCATGTCTGTGTGTGTGTGTGTGTGTGTGTGTGTGTGTGTGCATGTGTTCTGTGTCCACGCGCGTATGTGTGTGTGTGTGTGTGTGTGTGTGTGTGTGTGTGTGTGTGTGTGTGTGTGTGTGTGTGTGTGTGTGCATGAGTGTGCGTGAGCGCGCATGTGTGACAAACCCCCCCCCCCCCGGGGGGGCACAGCAACCAAACATGACACACAACTATTCCGGACTAAGACTCTTGAAACACATTCTCAGACAACCCATTGCCATGAGACTTTCAAATTCACGTGATGACTCTGAGGGAAGCGTGCTGGGATGATCCAGAATCCACAAAACCTTCTAAAACCTTACATTTCACAAAATTCATCCTTGTTCCAGACCCATAAACCCCTGCCGCTACTGCTTCTACCCTCCACTTTGCACCATCTGTAAACCCTGCTTTTACTCGATGCTGCCCACACTTGGGGCCTGATGAGGATACAGAGCTGAGCACGCAGGGGGCGTATGAAGTGCCCTGGAAGATTGTCTGAAGGATCCTGATGAGCTTGTCGGGCTTTTCCTTACTTTGTTGTCATATCCAGATGCCAAGACAAGGGGATGGCTGGCTCCTGCAGACTGAGAGGGAAGTGGCAGGAGGGCTACTGCAGCCAGCGGTACATCTGTCAGCTTTGCTGCACGAATCTGCCAACCCGCACTCACCAAATCAATACATCTATCCTGCACAATATGTTTCATAACCCTAGATGCACCAAACCTGCCCAGCGTCAGCTAGTAGGGGCAACGCCTCTATATTCCTGTTGCTTCGTCAAGCCTGCTTGCCCTTCCCACGATACAGGAGTCAATCCCGTGAAGGTATGAATTCTAATGGCATGCAAATTTCCAAGTCGCAAATGTGAGCTAAAACACTGCAAGATCCCAGGATTCTCTCTGCATACGATATACCAGTGGTTCGCAGAAAATAGACCCAAGAAACAAGGGAAATAGGATGTGAGACCGAGAATGAGCGGGGCAAATATTACATTCCTTGCTGATCGAAACTGAGAGACAACAGGCAATTTAAGTGTAAGGGACCCCAAGAAGGACAGCACACCTCACCTGTGTGCCAGACTGCAGTGAAAGAATCTTCAAAATGCCGCTGGAGCCCACACAGTACACCATCAGGCCATCAACGTCTGCTGCAGCGACGCCCGTTGCCGCTCCATGTTGGCAAGCCAGCATGAGAGGTTTCGCCTGTATCCTTTCTCTCAGGCCCGGGCCCCAATCCGCAATGGTCGTCCCGCCTGTAGTATTGCCTGCATCGGTGGGCTGCACACGTGGGAATAAGTCATTCTCGCAATAGGCACGGTAGTCACCAAAACAACAGCCCATTTCTTGAGGGATGGACCACGGTGTAGGTTTGGTGCAAGCTTTGACTTCTCAATGCAAAAAGGGCCTTGTGCCCTCACACCTTGCATGAACGGTTTACCAGCAGCAATGCTTTGCACTTCACTCCAGCAGCTAAGCTCTAAGGGTTTTACGGTTTGCTGCCCTCTTCCCCTCTCCCCAGGTAAACCTTATTCCCCTTTCCCTCTCCTTCCCTCTCCCCCGGTAGAAAGAGCGGCAGGGTGGCAGGCGGACAACCCTCAAGGACGCCTTGAACAAGGAGCTGCTGTCCCATATCCCTCCCCCACACACACACACACACACACACACACACACACACACACACACACACACACACACACACACACACACACACACACACACACACACACACACACAACATGTACCTCTGCCCTGCTATGAGGTGGCAACATGGAGCAGCTGTCCCGACAAGACAAAAGCTCGCAAGAGGAGGAAAACCGAACAAAGACGACATTTGCAGCAAACAGCAGTGATAACCTAGAACGTTCAGTGCAAAGATGGGCAGGGACCATCGAACAAGGCATCGAACCCGCATAGAAGCAGTTCGCACAGACATGCGCTTACTCTCCTCCCAGCTCCCCCCACCTGTGTGCCCCGGCCCCCCCCTCGCGCTCTCTCTGTCTGTGTGAGTGTGTGTGTGTGTGTGTGTGTGTGTGTGTGTGTGTGTGTGTGTGTGTGTGTGTGTGCGTGTGTCCGTCTCCCCCCCCCCATAACACAACATACACAACCCCCCCCCCCCACACACACACACATACACAAAATATCTTTACTGCCCTCTATATGTGTAGCAACCTGACCCTCTTTCCCCCATCGCTAGCAAGTAGTCCCCGCTTAAGACGGACACACTAGAATAGGGGGCTGGGAAGACTGCATCAGGGGAGGCGAGGTTGGTCGCGGCGGGGTTGTTCCCAGCCCCAAGTCCTTCAGGAATGCTGCATCCTCTTCATTAACAGCTTGGGACGGCGCTAGCTGACTGTCTTCAAGCATTGAAGCTTCAGAGGATGGGTCAGGCAGCGAGTCTGATTTCGTCCCGCTAGCTTGTTGCCGCTGGAACAGAGTCCTCAGGGAGGAGGAAACACCTGACACTGCTTCAAAAGCTCGGGCTCGTCCATCGGCTAGGATTGTTTTGCCACTATCTCCTCCTCCCTGCTGAAGGCACTTCCATACCGTCAACTTAATTTCATGAGCAGCTCTCGGGTCAGCCCACATCCGCACACACCACAATGGATTCTTGCAAAAAAACATTACCTGGCATGCAACAACAGAGTCGACACAAGATTGCGTCCAACATTAAACAGTTCCCCATGGAGACACATTGCACATGTCGACAAGGATGCACATGTACACATCAGTGCCCCCCCCCCCAACACGCATACACACACATGGAGGGGGGGGGAGAGAGAGAGAGAGAGAGAGAGAGAGAGAGAGAGAGAGAGAGAGAGAGAGAGAGAGAGAGAGAGAGAGAGAGAGAGAGAGAGAGAGAGAGGAGAGAGAGAGAGAGAGAGAGAGAGAGAGAGAGAGAGAGAGCGGAGAGAGAGAGAGAGAGAGAGCGGGGAGAGAGAGAGAGAGAGAGAGAGAGAGAGAGAGAGAGAGAGAGAGAGAGAGAGAGAGAGAGAGAGAGAGAGAGAGAGAGAGAAAGCGCGAGAGAGAGAAGCACCTCACTTGCAAAATTTGCTACACAGACACACTTGATGGCCCCCCACTCCCCTGCTTTCCAAGGAGAGAGGAACAGCGGGGGCAGAAAATCTGACGCTTTCACTGGGGCTCTCAAACAGATCCATGCATATGAGCCATGCAACGCACCTTGGGTGCGAGGGTATCCACAATGGAAGTGAGCTGACCGGTGACCCGCCCTGACCAGGATCGCATGCGGCTGGGAAGGCTTGGGGACGCCGACCCAACCCCAGAAGCAGCGGACTGCCCATGCGAAGCAGACATCTGCATATCCGTGCATTCTGACATCAAACCAGGTGATTTGACCACCAATCAGCACCACAAGCACGTCAAGATGTGACTCCTTGTAAAGCAGATAGTTTACGTAGGAAGGTGCTGGTTCAACTACCTAACCTTACAGGCGGGAAACTTCACACTGACAAGACCATTGGAGATATCACTGCGTGCCGTGAACAACATACCTGAAGGAGGCTCTCAGGCTCACAATGGACTGGATCGACTTTGTCCCCCAAGATATCCAGCTTACGCAGAATATTGGACACCTGGACCACCAGCATCTTTCGTCTTTCAAAAATTGTTTTGCTAGTTAGTGCACTAAACCCAGCAATTTCAGCCCACTTGAAAGTTAAAAGCTTGGTAAGTGGATACACGCACATGACATATGCAAGAAGTTCTACACAAGAATAAGCCAAAACATAGGACGTTTTCCCCCTACTACACTTTACGTTCTACCTCTGGCGCTACTGTCAGGATACAATACGTTAATTTGCCTGAATAAGACCTGGGACTCAGTAGACGGAAAATGAGCCTCTTTCATCAAACTACCCAGCCCCCTTGTCCTTCTCCCTCTCCTTGCAACTTCATATACATAGATTAGCCTCTGTTCCAACCCCCACCCCCCAAGGCCCTCTCTCTCTCTCCCCCATGGCTTCATATACACACATAAGCCTCCTTACCCGTCCTCCGTCTCTCCCTCTGTCCTTACCCCCTATGCTCCCACTTTCCTGCAATTTCAAAGACGTACCCCTGTCCTCTCTCTCTCCCTCCAGCCCCGTCGCCCTTCCGCCCTCTCTCCCTTGCCGGCTCAGTAAATCTTAACAAGGTCCCTCTGTAAAATACCCCCACTCCCCCATTCTCTCAACCCACTCACCCCTCAGACACACCCAGAGTCACACTCGCAAATCGGCAAAAACCCAGCACAGGGGTACAGACAATTTCCAAGCCGGAAAATTTTTTGCTGCCATGTAAAACCCACCTCCACAGAAACGGGTGCAGCAAGGGCGGCATCCTGAACCTCGACTGCAGCGCGAAGCATGGTGACCAGAGCAATAGACAACGAGGAGGCGACTGAGCGTGGGGCTGCGGGGACGTCCCCGTCGGCGGGGGAACAGACAAGCCGTGGCGGGTGCGGCCTGCTAAAAATCTGCCGGGGGCATTGCCCGAACTCGTTAATCTGTGCCTCTATGGCCTGCCGCTGGATCGGGTCCTCCACAGTTGCCACATCCACTGCGCCCTCGTATGTCAAGGGATGGAAGACATTGTTCGCCTCAATGGCAGCAGGCCCCTGCTGCTTATAGCCAAAGATAAGATCGATCCAGTGGTGAAGATTTGCCGAGACAAAGGGGCTCTCAAGTGCTGCCCTCTGGAGCTGGAGGAAGTGGTCGGGGTTGCGGGCCCAGGGCGGCAGTACAACATCACCAACAAGGCTGCCATTCTGACGGGTCCCCAAAGGGAGGTTGTCTTTGTTGACCAGAAAGGAGGAGTCAGAGAGGAAGAAGTCGGGAATCAGCTCCTTCACGTCTGTCGTCCCTGTCAGTACGCTGGTCCATGACTCCTTGATGCTGAAGAATAGACGATCGGGTGCGTCAAAGCGCCCCGTCTGAAGCCGCAGCAGATGGGCTGGCGCTGCTCTGACCAACCAGTACATGACGTATCCTGGACAGGAGTAGTGGGTCCCATACATGAAGGGAGGTTCCATGCCCTGCCCCAGATTCCCAGGTCACCAGTATCAAGGTGCATGTGTCCATACAAGGAGGGAGAGAGCGGGGGGCCAGTAAGAGGGAGACCAAGAGGAGGTGAAGGTAAAGTACGTCAACACATTCACACACACACACACACACACACACACACACACACACACACACACACACACGCACACACACACACAGAGACAGAGACACACACACAGCAACCCCCCCCCCCGCTCACACACACACACACACACACACAACAGAAGCATAAAGATGCATGATGGAGAGTGAGGGTGCTACAATTCACTGCACTGAGGTTTACTTAAGGCCTGCAGAAGGATATAGGCTCCTTGCTCTACCAGCCCCCTAGCCAGCCATTATAAAAAAAGAAGGCCTACACGGACCCATACCTAAGGCTTGCAACCAGGGGTGGGTTTGGGTGGAAGGCACACGCAACAGAGAGAGGGGGGGGGGCCAGAGGGAGAGAGGCAGGGGGGGAGGGAGAGAGAGAGAGAGAGAGAGAGAGAGAGAGAGAGAGAGAGAGAGAGAGAGAGAGAGAGAGAGAGAGAGAGAGAGAGAGAGAGAGAGAGAGAGAGAGAGAGAGAGAGAGAGAGAGAGAGAGAGACAGAGAGGAGAGGGAGAGAGAGAGAGAGAGAGGGAGAGAGAGAGAGAGAGAGAGAGAGAGAGAGAGAGAGAGAGAGAGAGAGAGAGAGAGAGAGAGAGAGAGAGAGAGAGAGAGAGAGAGAGGAGAGAGAGAGAGAGAGAGAGAGAGAGCATACATATGTGTCTAAAGCACCTGGTTTGTACATGTGGTTTTCAAATCATGCATGCATGTTGTGTACTCTTCTCTTGGCACCATGATTCAGAAAGCAAGAGCGCAGTCGCTCTGAGGGAATATTCCAACACGTGAAAATAATGGAAGAAAAACATTAGACGGTGCAACCTCATATTTTTCAAGCTTGAAAGTTATCACCATCCACATGGACAGTTCATCCACAAAAGCCGGCACAGACAAGTCATTTCCAGACTTCGCAGTTTTTTTACCTCTTCGCGAGGCATTTCTTGGAATCGTGTGAGGAAATGGTTTAAGCGTTCAGGATTCAATGCTCCAACGGGCTTTGATAGATCACGAAAGGTGCTGGGGTCGTTCAAGTCCAACTCCTTGCTGTCATAATCCGCAATGAGCCACGGGAAGACGGGCCACTGCGTCAGGTCATTGAATGAACGTCCCGCCGCCAGATTGCAAAAAAGAAGGTAGTCCAGGTTTGATATGCGTCCTCTTTGCCAAGCTGCAGTCACTTTTCGAACCCACTCGCCTTTTGCCTGCAGCACGCCACAAACCCTTTCGTTTGAAATTGTCTTCTATTGCCCACACCACCCCGTAACCCCACACACCCCCCTATCCACACTTGTCCAAATCTAAATTATTAACTCCTTGTCAAACTCGAAGAAACGATTTTCACCCTCTTTTCCAGCAAGGCAACTATGTGCATTCTCACCTAATTGCTGTTTGTCTTCCTAGTTTTCCAACCCCTTTCCCTGGAATTGCACTAAAATACACACCTTTTACTTAGACGAAAGGCTCGTCACCAAGTCTGCTGTGTACGACAGCCCCCTTCACTCCCCTCCACTCCCTCTCATTATGTCCGTCTATGCATTCAGATATTTGTGTCCCCTTTTCTTTTGCCACCTCTCTCCACCTCTCTCCCTCCCCCTCTCCCTTCCTTCCTCTTTCATCCCTCCCACGCCTGTACGCTGCTAACAACTTTCATGTGGATGAACTCCCTTTCTGGCAAAGCAAGCGGATTAGAGTAACGCACTTCCAATATCGAGGCAGCAGCCGCAGCAGCAGTTTGTCCCCCAGCAAGAGCCGATCCCAAGCGGGGCTCTGCCATCAAAGCAGCTGCCACCCGATCCCGCTCTTGCTCACAAGAAAAGGCGAAGAATGCGCTGGGACTGCCCCACGTTGGGCCTGCTGCTGCCGCTGCACTATCTCCAAAAAAGACCTCCAGTCCTGCAGGAAAGTACATAAAGCTCCGTCAGCCTCAACGTTGGTGATGAAGTCTTCACCATAGAAACCTTCCCGTTCCCCAAAAAGCCCATCTGCATCATGCGTACAATCAACTCCAGCCCAACGTACCCGCGAAACCCATCCCAACATGGTAAAGCATTCTTTCCTGTAGGAAGCTCTTCGGGAGGGCAAAAAGGAGGGGGTGATGCTAGCATACATTCCAGAGTGCAAACACACTTAATGACGGGGGCCCTCGCTCCAGAAGTTGTGCCGTTGCACACCCACCTGCACGCCGATCACCGCAGACACCCAAGGTGCAGGAGTTCCCCATTCACTCCCTCTTGCTCTGGCTTACCTCCCCCCCCCCCCCCCAACAACTTCCCTTCTCTCAATGGACATGCTGTGGGACTCGTGGCGCTGGCCCAGCCTTGCATGGGCCCGACTCAACTTCTGTGAACGTGTGTCTGCTCCCTATGCCAAGGGCCCATTTCCCAGCAAGTCAAATACCTTTGGCACGCTCCGAGGGTAGCTCTCTGAATATTTACACCAAAGGACTGGGCTGTGAAACGTGGGGCTCGAACCTGTTGGTTTGAGGGAACTCCGTCGGCATGCAACAGCTGCAACCAGAGCCAAAGGGTGTACCCTCACAGGTTGGTCTCCAGAGACATTGTTGAGGGCCTGGAAGTACAGGTGGTGGTCCGTCAGGACCAAACGACCTGCCTCCCTTATCAGTGGAGCCAACAATGCTGCGGGCCCATCATATTGTACCCTCTCCCCAAAATCCACAAGCCTGCTGGTGTCAAATGCAGCAGCACTCATCCGCTCCTGGGAAAGGGCCTGCAAAACTAAACCAATCTCAGCGGATAACATCTGAAATGTGGGGTGTGTGAAGGGTCAGAACCAAGGTTGATTATCACACAAAGCCGTTCCCAATATCAGGACCCATGCACATAATGCTACTAGAAGTACTTTTCTGACAGAGTGCCTTCCAGCACCTTGTCTATGCCTGGCCTTTCCAATCACAAGGAAATTGAGCATGCCTCACGGGGAGGAGCCTGATTTGCTAACCTGACTTCGTTTCTGCACTGTGAAAGGGACACACCCTAAACCATGGCCTTCATAATCAATCTCTAGCCAAGTCTCTCATTCAAGGTTGAACTGTTGCTCCACTATTAGACGCCAAGCTCTGTTTGGCTACAGTTATAAGATATTCATCCCTCTTCTCATAGTGAGGTAGGTTTCCTCCGCTCCATGTGTCGCAAATATGGCAAGGTAGTCGAGTTGGAAAGGGTTAGGACACATTGAATGCCGTTGAGATATCACGGGTCTGAAGCTAGAAGGGCCCTTCAGGGGGGATGGGACCTATGTCCCTTACACTGGGTTCGCCAAAGTCATTTACAACCAAAAGATTTGTGCCTAGATTACCCAGCAGAGTCTGTACGTGCAGCATCCAGGGCATACCTGAAGTGCAGCGTGTCGCTCACTGTAGGCTAATCTACTCGAAGCCAGATACTGATGAGCCATAGGGAGGAACATCGAAAGCTGACCATACACCAACGTCAAGTGCCACGTCGCGCTGCGTCTCTCAAAAAGGTAAGGAATATCAGCAGCATTCGCCTTCATTTTAATGGTCAATGAGGAAGCTAGCGCAAAACCCTTAGAGCCTTCGGGTTCCAACCGCTGTGTATGTATAAAAGGGAGCCTGCAAGCAATCTACACTTTGAGCTGTTGCTGCAAAGCCAAGCCAAACATCATTAAAAGCCTTACACGTGGAATTGTGAGTTCATGTCTTGTTTTGGGGCTTTTTGAGCTTTTCTTAAGTCAGGATTCTTTTGCCCCCCCCCCCAGGGGGGGGGTGGTGGTGGGAGGACTGCTGGGTATCAGCCCATACAGAGGAGAACCTACTTGGCTTACCTCACAATTGGTATTCGAATGTCCTCCGGTTCAAAAAAAATTGATTTTGAGCATAATCGCAGGCGCCCAGTGACTTGGGCAAGTTGCTGCCAGTTGCCAGAGACGTTTGCAGGCCACTTACAGTGTGCCACCCAGTCATCCACATAGTCCTCGCCCTCCTCTAGTAAGAGTAGGGAGAAGCGCTTGGCTGGCCTCCTTGCAAGCATGTCACAACCTCACTTAGATCTCACGTTGGGCTCAGGAAGTTGAGTCACCTGGTACTCAGGCCCTATTCTCGGCTTTCGCGGAGCAGCCATCCCCATTGATATGCTACTAACAACTCTCTTTCGTTTAAGATTTGAATCTGTTGAGTCTGGTGTGCCCTCCGTATTAAACAAATCGTCAATCAGTGGAACACTGTCTGGTGGCCTGCGCTTTGAGCGCGAGGGTACGGACACTTCATTGTTGTTCATACCAGTAACATTGATAATAACTAGCAGGCCCTGTTAGACAGCTACAAGAACAACAATACAAGCCGCAAAGATGTGACCGTCGTCGATCAAAAACGATCTGAGTGCAATTCGGAATTCGGAGGTCGCGACCCTACCGTGATCATAAAAGACTGTACTAGTAGTACAGTACTACAGCACTACAGCGTACAGCAGATGGGAGATCCGGACATAACGCCGCGCGTCATTCGCGATCTGCGCGCAGTATCCGTTGACGTGGCGACGAGTCCTGCTTTCCCTCCCCCATATGTTACTTCAGAATACTTGACAACATATTCATGAACTTAACAACCAACGTTTGTCTACCTCGCCTCTCTCATAACCCAGCTCTTTCTAGCCCACTAAGCGTTCTGTGAAATCGTACGTTGGTGTGCTTGGAGGTCGCCCCAACGGACGAATGCTGTTCAAACAGACAGGTTAAAACTGGAAGTGTTCGTGGACTTAAGCTGATTGAAGTCAGTTTCTTACACTTTCACGGTTCATCAAAAGACTTTTCACATGTATGCATGAACTGATAAAGGAAGCGTTTCCTGTCCGTTTGCCACTGATCATCCTATCAGAGAGTCGCGGATATCGCCTAGATCTGTGTCTTGGCGTTCGTAAGGAAAGGACTGGTAAGAGGATCATTATGGGCTCTAAGAAAAGGAAAGTAACGGAGATTGGAACGACATCTGGCAATTCCGCAGACTGCCCTTCGCAGTCTGGTGAAGAAGACAGTACCGGGATCCGTCCTCCTACTCCTGTCACGGTGAGCAGTAGAATGTCACAAAGCAATTGTGAGGAGGGAGGCTATGGACTTACTCAGTGCTTGATGCAGGAGCACGAAGTTGAGCGAATGCTCGTTCCCGAGAATTTGCTACAGGAAGAAGAGCGCCTGCGTAATGATCGGGAAAATAATACTCGGAGAGTTTTGCAGGTGTGTTTATTCGGTTTACATTTGTAGACAGGTTTGTAAATTAAGCAGGAATTCCTTATTTGCAACGCCCTGGGTCCTATTAACAGCGGCGGGCAGCAATACCGTGAGACTTTATTTTGCAGGAAGCCTTTAACGGTGCTGCTACTAGTAGCACTCTGGATGACAAGAAGTTTCTGCAACTCGAAAACTTGTTGAACCAGACAAATATGTACACGGAGTTTCTGCAACAGCAGATGGGTGACATTGAGACCTTGACTGAGGTGGACATGAATAGAGCCCTTGACAACACCAAAGCGGTTAAGAATCCTAGAAAAAGCAGGGTCAAGCAGCAAAAAGCAGAGACACCAACTCAGGTGAGGAATTTTGTGGACGGTGGGTGCAGTGCAAGGCTCCTTGCATTGTTGACTAAATTCATGCAGAGCATTTCTGATGCGTTGGGTTTAAAATTGTCACAGGCATTAGTTCCTCTGATTTCTGGTGAGCTCAGAGATTATCAACTGAAAGGCATCAAATGGATGATCTCACTCTGGTCAAATGGAATAAACGGGATTCTCGGCGATCAGATGGGCCTTGGGAAAACGGTGCGTCATACTCTAAGGTGTTTGAAAAGTGTGCTGCTGGTGATGTAAATGCTCTTCAATAGAAATTAGAACATTAAGTAAGCTGACGATGTGCAACAGGTGCAAACAATTGGATTTCTTTCCCACTTATGGTCAAAGCAGGTCACAGGCCCTTTTCTGGTTGTTGCACCTCTGTCTACCTTCCAAACTGGGTGTCTGAATTCAAGCGCTGGTGCCCTCCATACCGGTGGTGCTCTACCACGGAAACCGTGACGAACGTACTAAGTTACGCAAGAAGCTTCCGACTGGTGAGTTTGCAGAATTACCATGCGTTTGAAGTCTGTCCTCTCAAGTTACTGAGTAATAATTGTCATGCACCTGTATGGCCTGTGGCATAGCAGTATATTGTACAATACAGCTACACGATCTTTTCCTCTTGTAGGTGTGTGGGCATGTGGTTTTGCATTTCCGAGAGAGAGAGAGAGAGAGAGAGAGAGAGAGAGAGAGAGAGGAGAGAGAGAGAGAGAGAGAGAGAGAGAGAGGAGGGGAGAGAGAGAGGAGAGAGAGGGGAGAGAGAGAGAGAGAGAGAGAGAGAGAGAGAGCGAGGAGAGGAGAGAGAGAGGAGAGAGAGAGAGAGAGAGAGAGAGAGAGGAGAGGAGAGGAGAGAGGAGAGAGAGAGAGAGAGGGGGGGGGGGGGGGGGGGGGGGGGGGGAGGGAGGGAGGGAGGGGGGAGGGGAGAGAGAGAGAGAGAGAGAGAGAGAGAGAGGAGAGAGAGAGAGAGAGAGAGAGAGAAGAGAGAGAGAGAGAGAGAGAGAGAGAGAGAGAGAGAGAGAGAGAGAGAGAGAGAGAGGAGAGAGAGAGAGAAGAGAGAGAGAGAGAGAGAAAAAAAAAAAAAAAAAAAAAAAAAAAAAAAAAAAAAAAAAAAAAAAAAAAAAAAAAAAAAAAAAAAAAAAAAAAAAAAAAAAAAAAAAAAAAAAAAAAAAAAAAAAAAAAAAAAAAAAAAAAGAGAGAGAGAGAAGAGAGAGAGAAGAGAGAGAAAAAAAAAAAAAAAAAGAGAGAGAGAGAGAGAAGAGAGAGAGAGAGAGAGAGAGAGAGAGAGAGAGAGAGAGAGAGAGAGAGAGGAGAGAGAGAGAGAGAGGAGAGGAGAGAGGGAGAGGAGAGAGAGGAGAGAGAGGAGAGAGGAGAGAGGAGGAGATCCATAAGAAGTGACAGCTTGGTACTGTTACTTGCCAAATGCTAGGTTTGCAAATGTCATTGCAGTTGAGCACGGGTGAAGACAGTTTAGAGCTTGGCTTAAGTTTCAATGAGTTGTGGCTTTTCCATTGCATTCAATGCAATACTCAAAGCTAAAAGTCTCAGTGGAGACCTGTATATCTATAAAAATTGATCAGATCATGTGGCGGTCAAGATTCTCAAGCCATTCACAAGATCTTTATGATGATATCCCCTCACAACTTGCCAAATATTTGGTCACGACAAGTATGGGCTTTGTTCTGCATCTTTGTTTGCACTGGTGCCACTCAAAGAAGCATGCAATTTGTGTGGTAGGTCCTGCAAAGCCCAATGTGGAGTACCCAGTTTATGTAACTTCCTATGAGATCGTCATGGCGGATGTCAAGTTCCTCTCACGTACAACATGGAAATACCTTGTTGTTGATGAAGGCCACCGATTAAAGAACTTCAACTGCCGCTTGCTGCGTGAGCTTCGCACAATTCCAGTCCTAAACAAGCTGTTGCTGTCAGGTAGGCCTCAACATTGTGTAATCTTGTTCCCAGATATTTTGTGGACCCTGTACAGTGCTAACATACTTTATTCAGCTTCAAAAATCCTGAAAAGTTGACGCTGGAATCATTAAAGGTCCAGGTTGCTGTGCCACTTTGACTCTAAGCAGGATTCGTTGCGTTTGAGGCTTAAGTTGCACCACTTTTGCAGGCACCCCTCTGCAAAACAACTTGAGTGAGTTGTGGAGCCTCCTTAACTTCTTACTGCCGGACGTTTTCACGTCTTTGGAGAACTTCGAAAGCTGGTTTGATTTCAGCGCAGTTAATGAGGAGGACGGTGGGAAGCAGATCGTCATGCAAGAACAACGAAATAAAGTTGTTTCAAAACTGCACAAAATTCTCAGGTGCGGTTCTATTTAGGAGAGTATATTATGTTGTTTTCCTCCAGCGTGGTGCATCAACATTCCAGAAGTGGTCCATTGGTAGGGTGGTTTTTCTATGCTGTGTTCGCAGCTTGCTTTGTCTGTTGGCACCCTCTGTTTACGCCATTCGTGATCATGTTGTAATGGTGATTGGCACCGTACTCATGGAGCTCAGAACTGCAGCATCAAGGGGTTTGTTTACAAGCTCAATCTTCCTGCAGGCCATTCTTGCTTCGCCGAATCAAGTCGGATGTCGAGGCTAGTGTGCCCCCAAAAGCTGAGATAATCATGTGGGCAGACATGACAGCCAAACAACGAATGTTGAATGATCAACTTCGGGAGGGAACTCTTGCGGCAAGTCTCCCTCTGATTTGACAAATATGTGACTGACTGTCATGTGACTCCCCAATCTGCGACGATCTTTGTTGAAGGGACTTCATTGATGTTTTCAATGTATGTTGCCCCTTATCAGTCGTCATAAGCGACACACCTACAGGACACCCACAGAAGTGCTTCTCTGGCTCTTAGACCTTGCTTACTGTAATCGTTGTTCTGCTTGGTTCTTTCTTTTTAAGACCGATGCAGAATAATCATTACAAATGTCAAACACATCTGTGATTTTTGTCTATCCTATTTGTCGGCCACAGTTTGGGTCTGTAGGCTTATGTGGTCGTTCTCTCATCTGTAGCTTTGCTACTGCAGGAGTCCATGACAAAACTCTCGAAGGAAGCTGGTGGATTTCATGGCCTTCCACTATCAAAGTTGAGCAACATCCTGATGCAAATGCGGAAGGCTTGCAATCATCCGGACCTGATTACAGCTGGGTTTGATGGGTCGATCGTATTTCCCAGCGCAGATGAGCTAGTGGAGGACTGTGGTAAAATGAAACTCTTGGACCGTTTGCTGCAACGCCTCACACATGCTGGGCACAAAGTCCTGATCTTTTCTCAGGTGCATATCTAGTCCGATCCATTTGGCATGCCATATTTGGGTTGGGGGATGTCATATCCCCTTGTCTGCAGTTATGAGGCTGTCACCCACACCCCCATCCTGCAGGCAATCCGATTCCCTCCACACCTTTGTTGCTCTCTTTGATTAAAAACGTGTGCTCTCTGTGTGTATGTGTGCATGGGGCGCAAATGTGCGTGAGGTTGGTTTTTTTTTGGGGGGGGGGACGCCAGCAGAGAGAGAGGAGAGAGAGGAGAGAGAGAGAGAGAGAGAGAGAGAGGAGAGAGAGAGGAGAGAGAGAGAGAGAGAGAGAGAGAGAGAGAGAGAGAGAGAGAGGAGAGAGAGGAGAGAGAGAGAGAGAGAGAGAGAGAGAGAGAGAGAGGAGAGAGAGAGAGAGAGAGAGAGAGAGAGAGAGGAGAGAGAGAGAGAGAGAGAGAGAGAGAGAGAGGAGAGAGAGAGGAGAGAGAGAGAGAGAGAGAGAGAGAGAGAGAGAGAGAGAGAGAGAGAGAGAGAGAGAGAGAGAGAGAGAGAGAGAGAGAGAGAGAGAGAGAGAGAGAGAGAGGAGAGAGAGAGAGAGAGAGAGACAGAGAGAGAGAGAGAGACACACAGAGAGAGACAGAGGGGGGCTCAGGGACGAGAAGGTCTTATCGAGCCGACACCTTCCTGGAGTCCCTTCACATCAGCCTTCCTTGATAGCCTGAATGTACAGTTCTGCTCTGGCAGTGCAACTTAAGTTGATATTGGGTGTGACAGGAAGCCTTTTTATGATAGTAACTAGGAATTCTTTCATTGTCATTTTGACCCCACGTTTCCCCTGTGAGGTTATGTTGCTCTTAATGGATGTCGACTGCACTTCTAGATGACCAAGATGCTGGATCTGCTGGATGCTTACCTGCATGATCGAGGCCATGATGCTTGTCGGATTGATGGGAGCATCTCTTACCTGGACCGACAAGCTGCCATAGAAGCTTTCAACACCGATCCTTCCCGGAGAATCTTTCTGCTTTCGACACGAGCTGGAGGTCTTGGTATCAATTTGACGGCTGCTGATACAGTGATTATTTACGATTCTGACTGGAATCCCCACCAAGACTCACAGGTGAACAGATTGTCGTCTAGCATGCTGACGTGAGGCGGTTTGAGGCGTGCATACAAGGACACATTGTAATTTTCCTTGCAGTTGTAATACATGTCAATTAGCCTCACACTCAGACAGCTGATAATTGAAAAAATAATCCTGGAGGGAGGAGTGTGTTTGGAACATATCATAAAGTAACCACCAGGATGATTCTACTTTTTCAAAAGCAGCTGGCTGCCAGGCAGCAGAGGTTTCCTGTTGCTTATAACCTGTGTTGTACAAGCTCTGCATATGTAATGTTGTGCGTGGCGTGTACAGGCTATGGACAGGTGCCACCGTATCGGGCAGCAAAAGCCTGTGCTAGTTTTTAGACTAGCAACAGCACACAGCGTGGAGGGGAAGATGCTGCGACGCGCTGCTAGCAAGCTTAAGCTTGAGCGATTGGTGATCAAGAAGGGTGCATTTTTGAGTATTGAGGTCTGAAACTTCTACATAACCCCATAATATGCCCCAAGAAAATTTTGAGGCGTACAATACACACACACACACACACACACACACACACACACACACACACACACACACACACACACACACACACACACACACACACACACCCCCACCCCCCAAATACACCCGCATCAATACCCATCCACCCCCCCCCCCCCCAAAAAAAAAAAACACGCTCACATATGTACCAATACCAGTGGTCATTACACGTACATCGAAGTTTTTTAATTGACATGCATACTTGACGTTTCAGAGCTTCTATTCCTTGCTCATGCATTCTCTTCTCGAACATATTTTGTTGTGCAACATGAAGTGGTATCGGGTATCTTTTGGACAAATGGCATTTCAATATCACAAATATCTATGCATGCATTTGTGCCTGTGGGGCCCAAAAATGTACGGCGTCAATGACTGCCAGAAATACATCACATCAAGGGACTCTCTCTATTGTGGTCCAGCACTTTCGACTTGCCACCCTTTCTGATGTTGTCATGAGGGCTTGCTGCAGGATGATAAAGAGGGAAAAGCCACATCCATGAGTGCAGAGGAACTCATGGACTTATTGAAAGAAGACACGTCTGGCCGAGACAAGCCACAGTCTGGTGTTGTAAGCGACCAGGTGAGAATGGAGGTGGTAGATTTGTACAAGTTAACGGAGTGTACTTTGGAATCTGTTTTGCATGTATTATTTGTAGTAGACCTTCAGTCACTGGGCAATGTAAGCATACACTCTGGGTGAAAGTCTCAACATCTAAAGCACAACCATTGGCCTTCAAACCCGTCGCATTGGCTATTTGAAACGCAGCAATTGCAGTATGACATCGGACTGCTCCTCTCTTCATTCTAATGCTCGTACACATTGCAGGTGCTGGACCAGCTTCTGGATCGGGATTACTTGCTGTCAGGAAAGCCAGCTCCATACAAACCTTCGGGGATTGGCTATGAGTTGGTCCAGGTGGTTGAGTCCTCAGGACTGTTATCACGGGTGGAATGATTTGTATGCAGCTTTTGTCACCTTTTTTTAAGCCATGACAATGGACAATGAGCACGCACACAAAGAAGGTCAATTGGCTGAAGTTAATTTTTCTGGCTTATCCACAGATACAGTAGTGCACAGCACACTGAGCAGGTGGAGGGCCTTTACAAGGACCCTTACTCTGGTTCTTTAGTCAAACTGATAACATGGAAGCGGGCATATCCAGGCCATTTATAGATTGCTTATGGTCCTGACCTCTGACCCCTCAATCATGGCCCCTTCGGATAGGTTGGTACACAATGAGTATCACCATATCAAATCGGCCAGGATCAAGTCAGATCAATTGAATTCTCTATTTGACCTTCATCGTCATTTGCTCCTACTCGTGACTTCCCTTGGGTTTTGCAATCATTGTTAGTTGTCACAGCTTCATTCATATGTTGCTGAGCAGCTCCTGGGTTGAGTTGGCATGGGGATACAAATTTTTGGAGCTGCTCCATTCCATAATGCCCTTCCAACTCAAGACCTACTGTAGGTGATTTTTTTTCCCCTCAGTTTTTCAAAGTCAAATGTTCTTCATGAGTGTTCTTCTTTAAGGAGTTCTGCGTCTCATGAAGTGGTTGCAACAATATCTTTAATGGGACCTGTGTCATTCTATGAGAAACGTCACCTTTTTGGGGGTCTATCACAATTGTTTTGCACTGACCATCCAACTTCACGCTGCCTTGTACTGGATGCCAGCAACATGCTTGCGCTTTATCAAGCTCCTGTGGCGTAGTGTAATCCAAGGCAAGGGCTTTTGCCAGGGAATGTTTTGCGCCAGTGCTTCGGTTTACAGATGATAAGGGTTGGTCGCCAACCACCCTGCCTAGGCTTTTAGCGCGGTGAATGAGCTTTACCGGCCAGAGTTATGCGCTAAACCCTAGAAGTGTCAACCAAGTGCTAGTATGGCAGACCCTTCGTTGCGGCCAGATCGTCAGAATTGTAGGGGACATAATAGAAAGCGGATTGGAGCAAGGCGCAGAGGGCAGATGCCAGAAATCGATTTTGTGTTAGGGCTTCTCAGATGGGCCATGCACAGTTCACTTCCAAGTGGTAAAATCTGTCATACCTTTAAAGCGATACCCTGGCCGTGGGTTCAAGCCCATTTGTGCGTGAAGACCCTGATTCTTTGAGGGCATGACAAGCTTTGTCCGATGTAGCTGAGCCTCATCTATCATGCTACCTAAATGGTGGGATGTGTGTAGAGAATGTAAGGAATGGTTAGAATCCATAGTTTGACTGGGTGACAGACACATGTAAGTCATCTTGACCGGCAATGTGTAACATTCATCCATTCATTCTCATCCCTCCTGAGGATTAACCGTATTTGGGAGTGGTTCCCGTAACCCAGGAATGAAAGCAGTTTGACACATGGTCTCAAAAGGCTTTTAAGGAATGAATAACCTTATAGCCTGTAGGTCCTCGCAGACTCCTGCTATTGGGACTGCAAATTAGTATCTTTTGTGCATGATCTTGGCCCTGAAGAGGAAATTCAATAAAAACCATAACTTTTGTAGCAGCCAAGAATGCGTGGAGTTGTCACAATCCAGTTTGCCTTAGATGTAGTACAGATCATGTGGCGTGTGAGTGATGTCAAGTTGTGTGGAAGAGTATCTAATTGCTGTTATCTTCACTGCACTCAAGCTACCCTGTCCCGAAAACCTTTTAAAAATCGAGCCACTCTCACGTTAAACGAAAGCTAGAGGGCCACTACATTCCCACAGCCGTCTCCATTCCAGTGAATCAAGGTGGATTCTTGGATTCGGAAAAGAAAATGCCTTCAAATTTGGGTTCCTTTGGAGTTGTTTGGGAGGGAGAGCATGGTTTATACCATCGTAGTCTTTTGCAAAGTGTTACAGGACTTGCCACTTCTCATTAACAGCTCAAGACAGCATACGCACTGAAGCGAATGTGGAGGCACCGGCAGAGTCCCTGAACTCTCGGGTTTTGCTGGATTCTACATGTGAAAGTGTCCCGGTTGGCTAGAATGATGACTGTACAGAGAACCCAGAAGTCCGGTCTTGCCGTGGTCCTTTGCAGTGTGGGCTCTGTCTCGAGAGAGAGAGAGAGAGAGAGAGAGAGAGAGAGAGAGAGAGAGAGAGAGAGAGAGAGAGAGAGAGAGAGAGAGAGAGAGAGAGAGAGAGAGAGAGAGAGAGAGAGAGAGAGAGAGAGAGAGAGACAGAGAGAGAGAGAGAGAGAGAGAGAGAGAGAAGAGAGAGAGAGAGAGAGAGAGAGAGAGAGAGAGAGAGAGAGAGAGAGAGAGAGAGAGAGAGAGAGAGAGAGAGAGAGAGAGAGAGAGAGAGAGAGAGAGAAACTGGCCTCAACTCGAACCCAAAGGAGACAAGTACAGTAAGTGCAGAAATTCTTAATGGAATGTGCAAGCTAGAAAAGGACCTGAATATGAAGAAGAGGAAAATTGCTGACGTTCGAGAATCGCATTTACTGCTTGGAAGGATGGTCGGGTGACACTTACATGGCTAGATGGGAAACGCAAGAGTTTTATCCATCGCATTCATCGCAACTGGATGGATGGCTGAATGGATGGAAGCCTCAAATGCAAAATTGTCAGGATGACTTGTAAATCCAACTCGAAATAATTGGATTGCAGTGCATTTATTGAAATTAAGGAGGCAATGAGATTGAGCTTGAAGATGGATTGGAATTAAACTGAGAGGCCACATGAAATAATACAGGTATGGCTGGATAGTTGGGGAAGATGGCTTACTGGATGACTTGATGGGGATTGAATGGGAGGTTAAGAGGGGGAAGGGATGGCACTCCAAGGAATTGATGGCATGAGAGTTGCCTAGGATGAATTTAAAAGGATGAAAATTAATGGCCGGCTTTATGGGGTACAATTAGGATAGGCTTCACTCAAAATATCGGGAGTTTCTTCACTATCACATTTAGTATCTGGCCCCTAGATTCCGCGTACCCGCATGACGGATTTATGGGTTGCGGTTAGGATAGGCTTCATTCTTTGTATTAAATTTGGCAATAGGAAAAGGATGTCGAAATTGGGATTGGCCTGAATGGCAGGATTTGAGTAGATTGACTTGGTTGGTGGCATACACCCCCCCCCCCACCCCCACCTACCCACCTTCCCCCCCCCTACACACACACACACACACACACACACACACACACACACACACACACACACACACACACACACACACACACACACGCACATACACACACACAGTCACACACTCAAACTCACACACACACACACACACACACACACACACACACACACACACACACACACACACACACACACACACACACACACACATGCCCGCCCGCTAGAAGCGGAGTCGACGAGATCGTACTTGCACCTAAACACCCTTCCATCCATGTAGCACCAAGTGAGAGTATGTCTGTCCAGCTGCTCGGGCTATGGAAACGTAAGCTTCACCATCTTGCAGGCGTGGAAAGCAAGTGGGATCTGACATGACGGTTTGGAAGGGTACCCACAGTTGGACTGCGGGATTCAATTTGCACATGCACGTGCCCTCACCAACGGACCACACAACAAAGAAGCTCACCCACTAACACCCAAAACTTAAGGACGGGATGCCAGCAGGCCCCTGCCATACATGAGGAGGAAATATTAAGGTCTGGCATTAGCAGTCTATAATCGTTGAGAGTCTATGGCGGCGTATGTTTAAAATCCAAGGGCTAGGACTTCAAGGTGGACACTATGCCAGGAGTTGGATATCATCGATAGGTGGGAAGTTCCCTTGGCAACTAAACTCTTCTGAAGGGGTCGTCATTATAAATGAATTTTTGAAGTGACTGAGTGTTGTTTTAAAGAGCTACAGGTAGTGAATTCACCACTCCTGGGATTGAATAATGAAACCGTTGGAGGACGTTGTGTACTGCCGGCTTCACAGCTGTACAATCCGCCATGTGCGCGGCCAGCATAGCAAGGCAAAAAGAACCAGGTAATAGATGGAACCGGCGGGTTGTTGCATAGGGTGCGTGTTCTTAAAATACTCCTTCGAATGTCGTACACCGGTGTAAATGTGACTGAGAGTGACATCGTCCCTTCAAGCTGTTCGTGTTGAATGTTTCACCGTTCTGCGGTGGGCGTGTGTTTTATTTGTACACGCGATAACTAATGATTTGAAAGCAAATACTTGCTTTCATTTAACCGAATGGAAGCCGACGAGGTTAATGGGATCGTAATTGACATTGGTTCGTCAACAGTGAAAGCCGGCTACGCCGGAGAGGACACCCCCAAAGCAGTGTTCCCTTCGGTAAGCTTGAACATATACAGTCACGAACATATACGATTTGTTGCTTGGATGTCAGAGTACCGGGGTCCATGTCTGCGTAAAGAAACGTGTATAGCTACATGAAGTTGAATACTTCTATGTTTACAGGCTGCAGGACAAATTGTCGATGGTGATGGGAACAATAAACTTTACAGTGGCTTTCAAGCCCTTCATTATCGCCGAGATAACATGGAGGTATGTGGTGAGACTTGAGAATTGTCTAGAGAAGCACAGGCACTGGGTTTACAGGACCTATGGATTGATCATAAGCTCATTTGCAGGACTTCGGTCCTTTGATGAAGTACCATGTTTTGGTTGCAATCATGCATGGAAACGTAGTGTGGTGTGCCCCCAATGATAGTTGCCATTGTGGGGGTAAGCTCAGTTTGCTTCTTGTCAGGTCGTCTCTCCATTTGATGACAAGGGAATTATCAGCAACTTTGACGTTGTTGAGAATTTGTGGGACCACGTAATCAGGTAAGAGCATTGTTTGCAAGTTTTTGACATTCTAGGATACAGGCCACAATGCACACCAAGTGTGAAGAAAAGGGCGTACAGTGTATCGATGGCTTCACGAGGTCACGCTCCGGTAACTGTGTAGTCACCCAAGAATATGAAGTGATTGCACGTGGTAACCATGTTTTGGATCCACTGCAAAAAACAGAACGGAGCGCTCTAATCCCTGAGGCTAAAGTAGGGTTGCATTTCAAAGGGATTTAATATTTTCTTCCATAGGCTCATTCATGAGAAGAGATGGCAAAAGAGGTTGGAGGGGACTGTGCCCTTGACGGGAGCGGGGGATTCTGACAGAGGAGAGGAGGAGTTGCAATCTGCTGGACACCAGGAGGGTGAGTGGTAAGAGAGAACGGGTAGGGGGGGGGGGGAGAGCGCGATGTGGGCGGGAGAAAGAGAGAGAGGGAGGGGGGCTGAGGGTGGGCAGAGAGGGTTGTTGATCGGAAGTCAGGAGTATGAGGACAGAGAGTGTGGTAAAAGGGGAGGGACGAAGAGGGTGTGCGGGCACGCACACACACACACACACCACACACACACACACACACACACACACACACACACACACACACACACACGCGCGCGCGCGCGCGCGCACGCGCACACACAAGTGTGTTCTCTTTCATCTCTCTCTCCCCCCCCCCACCCCGGTCACTCTGAAAGAAAGAGGGTGAAAGCAAAAGAAACGTAGAGCACTATGCCTGTCTGCATGAATGTAGCTGTTATAACATCTTAAGGTCAGTCCCAAACGTAAAAAACACGCTGGTTTGGCTAACTTGCCACATTCTGTTCACACGCTCTTTCTCTCTCCCTTAATCAATCTCCCCCCCCCCCCCCGTGTGTGTGTGTGTGTGTGTGTGTGTGTGTGTGTGTGTGTGTTTTGGGGGGGGGGGGGGGGGCATGTGTGCATGCATGCATGGGCAAGCACATGTGCATGTGTGTGTGTTTTTTTTTTTGGGGGGGGGGGGGGGGCAGAGGTGTCTGCACATGTATGCTGGGAGCGGCAATGAGGGACGAAGCGAATTAGGGGGGGGGGGTATGGAGAGGGGGAATTGGGGGCCCAGAAGGTATAGTCAGGTACCTACAAAGATACCCATGCAAGCGCATCTCCGAGTCACAGGCGCGCACACACACAGACACACACACACACCACACACACACACACACACACACACACACACACACAACACACACACACACACACACACACACACACACACACACACACACCCCGAGAGAGAGAGAGAGAGAGAGAGAGAGAGAGAGAGAGAGAGAGAGAGAGAGAGAGAGAGAGAGAGAGAGAGAGAGAGAGAGAGAGAGAGAGAGAGAGAGAGAAGGGGGGGGGAGAGACGCAGACACAAGCACGCAGGCACACCCCCCCCCCCAAACACACACACACACACACACACACACACACACACACACACACACACACACACACACACACACACACACACACACAGCTGTTGGGGGAGAGGGGGGTTTGTAGGAGTACATGCAGCTGGTCCACGCGGGTCTGTAAGAGCATGTGAAGTATGACAGAGCTTTTGGCCTAGCATATTTGAAATGAAAGTCAAATGAGAAGTGGTAATTGTGCGTGGGAGCATCGTTAGTATGTGGCTGCCGCCTAATTCTTCGTTCTCAGTGGGTGACGCCGATCCATCTGCTGCTGATTGTCCACCCATGCATCTTTGCATGAGGGTATGGACGGATGTAGCTAACCCATTCTCTCTCTCTCTCTCTCTCTCTCTCTCTCTCTCTCTCTCTCTCTCTCTCTCTCTCCCCCCCCCCTCTCTCCCCCTCTCTCTCCCTCTCCCTCTCTCTCTCTCTCTCTCTCTCTCTCTCTCTCTCTCTCTCTCTCTCTCTCTCTCTCTCTCTCTCTCTCTCTCTCTCTCTCTCTCTCCCCCCCCCCCCCCGGTGCGGTCAGAGGAGCTTCCTGTTCGGCCAGCAAATGTGTCCAACGGGATGGTCCAGGGACCGCTTGCGAGTGGATCCCAGAGAGCACCCCATGATGTTGGCGGAGCCGCCCTACATATCGAAGGATGCCCGAGAGAAGATAGTCAGCCTCATGTTTGAGAAGTATGACCCCCCGGCAGTCTTCCTGGCCAAGAATCCGGTTCTGAGCTCCTTTGCAATGGGCCGCCCGTCCTCCCTTGTCATTGACGTTGGCCATGAAGCGACTGTAGGTGAGGACATTTCCCCTCATGACCCCTCCTTGGTGCAATATGTGTCGCTTGATAGCAGGATGTATGCTAACAATGTACTGCACTAGGTGTGGCGTGCTTATCTTAGTTTCTGTCCTTCCGCTGTGCTCCTTTTCCACATTTTTTAATGTCCCCTATTATTACTATTACTATTCTGTGATTTTTTCCCGATGTTAGAGGCAACAAGACAAACAACGATCTGACGAAGTAATTGGGTCTCTACCACACATCCCAGAATCCATCAATTTACAAGTATTCAATACTCGTTCATGCTTATAAGCCAGCAACCCATTATAGGCGCAAGGGAATTACTGCTTGAAGGACGCCCTGTTAGCATGGGGTGTGACTTTAAAACATATTCAGCCCGTCGGCCAGGTCCTGATGGCAACAGTTATAAAGTTGGGGGGGGGGGGGGCAAGGGCGGGTTTTGAGAGGGGGCAAGCAATACCATGTTACCGCAGTAGCTTTCTCATGTTCAAGAGTGTCACCACTTGACGACTGTGTGTTAAATGATGTAATAAGCTACACCATGTTGGACTGTTGGCTTCATGACGTGGCCTAGATGAAACTGTCAAGCAAAAAGCAAGTAGTTTAACTGCATGCTAAATCAAACACATGTATGTTTCCTGCAAGACCCATAACGTGTCACTGTTTACAGGCAGCGTTCCTTGCTAAAGCCGTTTACATGGGACCCTCCTGTATTCCGACCAGATCTGCCCTTGCCTGAAAAAGAACCCTGTACATCGCAAGCCTGAACCCCGAAGTCCTTGCATACTGCAGCACACGTGCCTACCTCCTTTGCCTGTCTGCTTCTTCTCACATCCCTAGAGAGGAAGCAGCAAAATACAGTGCATTTTTTGTGGCACAGAAGTGTACTTCTGGGGACCCCAGTTCCAGTCAAGGCCAACGGGATTGTGGTATTTTAGGATCACTATAAATAATACATCTGGACTCAAATTAGGAGCTTCTCTATGGCAAGCTTGAGCTCCTGAATTTGAGTTGTGATCTGGCTACCTTCATTGCTTGTCACTGATGCCGATATCACCTGTCCCATACATTCAAGAACGTCAGCAGTGCCAGTTGCAATTTGGATCAGGTACTACCAATATCGTCACTAAATAAGCATGTGCTGCAGTGCATTCCCTTTGAAAAAATGTAACAGCACAGGGCCTTATCGTAACATATCGGTCAACTTTTTAAATATAAACTGGTCGGGTGGGTTGACAAAACAGCTGGGGAACCATGTGAGAGGTGGGGAATCGTGTGAGATCTTTCACAGACTTCAGCTGGTGTAAGAGCTGCAAACAATCCGCAAAAAAAGGAGATTAACCTTGAGACGAGTCTTAACTCACCGGTCTTGCAACACCACATGCTCGCCCCAAAGCTGCCTTGGATGGCACAAACACGTAGGGTACATTCTGGACAGACCACACAAACCTTTCAATTTGCCGACTTTGCGCATTGCAAAGTTGGCAGATCTCATTTCCAGGACAGATAAACATTTGTAAGGGGTTCTAGATGCACCCAGAGATTTCTACACTGCTACAGAAGAGCTGAGGGGGCATCAAGTCTAAGACCTCACCTTGTCCTCTGCAAGGAGAGGCAAATGTAACAAAATCTCGATAGGTTCAGTATCAGCAGCCATTACAACGAATTCTGAAATACCGCGATTCAACGTTTTCGTTGCTGGAGGCACCCAACATAATCCGAGTCAGGGGTCACTGCCTCGAAGGGTTACAAACGGGAATACAGACGAATTTTGAACTCTTATGCACAGAAATCTCTAAAAAAAACATGTTAGTCGTCGACGGTCTGTCTGTAGCGTTGGCAATATTAGAGATTAGATTACACAGGCGGCGGCCGGACCTTCGTTTGCACCCTTACGCAGCTGCTTGTAATTGCTTGCTTGTTGAACAATGTCTAAGATTGTAGTCGTCAACTGTGCAATGAAACCATAGGTGAGTACCCCCTCGCAACATGCACGTCCAGGCATAGCGTGAACAAAAGAACGACGCTTAACTTACCCCAGCATCAGCTAATGGATAGGCTTTCGGGTTCACAGCCTCCGCCATGGCTGATCACGACCCCCTCTTACTGTGAAGATGAGGTGCTTGTTGGAAGTTTTTTGTTGTGTGGCAAACTGGTGTGGGCGTGTAAGCAGCGACCGCGGTTGCGAGTTGCCAGTCGGCTTGTACTGCGGGACTCCGAGTTAGCGGTACGGTGTACTTCACTGACGGGTTAGTGACTCTCCTGTCCCCCTGTGGAGAGACCCCCTTGCAATGTGGTGCCTGGTCCCAAACGTGATCCCCTTGTGGTCTGCAATGGGACAACAATAACTGCGAAGCATGTCGGCCCTGTGCCACAAAATCAACAACTACGATATTCTTTCTGACTTTAACAAAACCCCACCCATGCACACAAGCCCTAAATATGAAGAACCTTGCCCTCATGTCGTCTTTTACATGGGGCGCCTGGAAAGCTAAGACACCACACACACACACACACACACACACACACACACACACACACACACACACACACACACACACACACACACACACACACACATCCAGCCTGAAGTAGGACCCCATCCACATCGGCGTACTGATCAGGCTAATTGTAAAACCCCAAGGCAGGCACTTGAAGCGTCCATATGCTCATACAAAGACGGTGCCAGAAAGAATACCTGGAGACCTGCCCGAATGAAATAGTACCATCCCTCCCAACCACTCCCCCAACCACCTTCCCTCCCTCCCTTGTCTGCCCTCTAGGACATGCTCCTTGGGAGCACACTCTTTTCACGCCGCACAGGTACCTCCAGAAGGGTGCATATATCTCCAGAGCCCGCTTTGCTCTTCCCACCACCTTCCTGGCTATGGAATGTTCAATCATTGAAAAGTTGAGCAGGTGGAGGTTGTCCCACGGGTAGTTTCTGTACTGTCCAGATTGGGGACCCCTGTACTGCCCAGATTGGGGACCCCTGTACTGTCCAGATTGGGGACCTCTGTACTTTCCAGATTGGGGACCTCTATGCTGTGTTCATGACAGGCGGTGAAGCAGACAGATTATCTTCTTAGAGCATAGCTGGAATCCCTTGTCAACCGTTGGTCGTTAGGGGGCCCTTTCAGTCTCATTTTAAATCGATCCACTGGCACGTCAGCTCCAAGCTTTGGAATCCGGAATTCAGAATCCGTAAGTCAGGGTTCCATGAGTCTTGAGACAGCCCCTGTTTTGTTCTCCGGGAACTGCGGAACCTCTTCTCCCTTCCCCACCCCGCTCCATTGGTCTCCATCACTGCTGCAGCATGGATCGCCACACTTCGCTTCGCTTTTAAAGGCGCAGGACGGGATGGTGGGTGTGTGTGTGTGTGTGTGTGTGTGTCTGTGTGTGTGCGCATGTGCGTGCGTGTGTAGTTTGTAAGACGCTCCGTTGCCTATGACCGATTGGTGGAGAAGCTTCGGTTTGTGGATGCTCGCGAGCGTTTTGACATGGAAGTTGGAATGGGCGAGCGCTGTTCACATTTGTGAGGGTGGGGGTGCAGTTGCGGCCGTCCATGAGGGCTATGTGCTGCAGAAGACGGTGGTCCGGGCACCAAATGCCGGAGCCATGCTGAACAAGTGCATGCTGGCCTCCATCCGTGCCAAGAATACCGACATTGTTCCCCCCTACTCCTTCAAGCGCATGGAGACGCCTTCTGGGCAGATGGAGGTGCCGTGCTTCTCACTCCCGCTTTTGGAATAAAGAGTGAAGCCTATCCTAACCTCACAGCCGCTTTTCCCCGGCTCGGCCCTCTGCAGCCCCTCCAAGAGCTTAAAGAATCTCTATGGTTAGGTCTCTATGGCTAGGTCTTGGTTTCAGGTTGTTGGTGGTGTGAACGGTTCTACTTCATGTCTTTTATAGAACAGGAGAGAGAGAGAGAGAGAGAGAGAGAGAGAGAGAGAGAGAGAGAGAGAGAGAGAGAGAGAGAGAGAGAGAGAGAGAGAGGACAGACAGAGAGGGGAGGGAGGGAGAGAGAGAGAGAGAGAGAGAGAGAGAGAGAGAGAGAGAGAGAGAGAGAGAGAGAGAGAGAGAGAGAGAGAGAGAGAGAGACAGAGAGGGGAGGGAGGGGAGAGAGAGAGAGAGAGAGAGAGAGAGAGAGAGAGAGAGAGAGAGAGAGAGAGAGAGAGAGAGAGAAGGAAGATAAAGAATAGGAGAGAGAAGCGGAAAGGAAGAGGAGCCCAGGTCCCTCTTGCTTGTCAATGTTTTATGTCGTGTGTTCCTTGCTGGTCGGGCTGCCCTCCCCAGTCCACCAAGGGTATCGCCATCCTTGTGTGTGCTGACGTGCGTTTTGGGGATGGGGTTGTGCGTTTTGGGACACACACACACATACACACACACACACACACACACACACACACACACACACACACACACACACACACACACCACACACCAGACACACACACAGACGCGCACGCACAAACACACACACACACACACACACACACACACACAGACGCGCACGCACAGGCAACACATCGATGTGCACAAAGGGAGGGGCGCTGATGAATGAGGGTATCTCTGGTCTGTGTTAGTGCATGTCAGGGAGAGCGAATGGGGTCCGGGAGGGGAGCAAGAATAGAGGAGGAGAAGAAGGGGGACGAAAGAAAGAGGAGGACTAGAAGGGAAAAGGAGGGGGAGAATGAGAGGGATAGCACGTGTGTGTGTATGTGTGTGTGTGTGTGTGTGTGTGTGTGTGTGTGTGTGTGTGTGTGTGTGTGTGTGTTGTCTCTCCCTCGGGCCCTCATGTTGCGCATGGGGATGGCAAAACCACCTTCTCAGTTAAGTCTCTTTCGGGATCTGTACGCTTCCAGGCTCAGTAGTCGCTCCACATTTTTCTCAGGTCTGTGCATTCTCATTCCCCCCCTCTCCCCCCCCCCTCACCCTCCTCTCTGTCTCTCTCTCTCTCTCCCTGTATCTCTCTTTTTTCACAAGCACACACGCGTTTTAACTAACAGGTAGTCCGCGGAGGTTGTCCAGCTTGTCCCGTTGGATCAGCCGCACACGACGACCTCCTTCAGAGCATTCCACGTGGACCAGATTGTGGCCGACATCAAAGAATCGGTGTGCCGTGTCTCGGACGCCTCGTTTGACCCGAAGGAGAACTCGCACATCCCCATGGTCAGTTACGAGGTGCGGTCCGCTGCTCTTGTGCAATTCCCTCATGTCGGATGTTTGCACTGGTGTCGTGAGCGGGCTTACAGTACTGATGTCAGAATGTCATAAATAGAAGTTGTTTGCCTGACCAGAGAAGGGGTGTCTCTGGTCGGGGTTCCCCGGGGGGGGGGGGGGGAGAGGAGGCTAGCCTGTGCCTCCCATGTCTGAGGATCCGCCCTCAAAAGCCTTTTTTGGTGTGATTCATCTTCAGCGGAGTCCTAGACTCCGGATCTTGATTGGTCCTGGCGGATGTCCACTAGTGCCTGGCGGATGTTTGCGGCTGTCAGTACCTTTCCCCCACTCCTGTTACTAACCTCACTGCAGCAGGCAATTGCTTCTACAAATGCACAAGCACCCCTCTCCCCTCTCTCTCCCCTCTCTCTCTCCTCCCCCCCCCCCCCCCCCCCCTCCTCTCGGGGGGGGGGGGGTGTCTCTCTCCCCCCCCCCCCCCCCCCCCCCCCCCCCACCCCCCCCCCCCGAAAGAGAGAGAAGAGAGAGAGAGAGAGAGAGAGAGAGAAGAGAGAGAGAGAGAGAGAGAGAGAGAGAGAGGAGAGAGAGAGAGAAAAAGGAGAGAGAGAGCTCTCACCCCCCCCCCCCCCCCCCCCACACACACACACACACACGCACACGCCCAGAGGAAAGGGGGGGGGGGGGGGGGAGAGAGAGAGAGAGAGAGAGAGAGAGGAGAGAGAGAGAGAGAGAGAGAGAGAGAGAGAGAGAGAGAGAGAGAGAGAGAGAGAGAGAGAGAGAGAGTGTCACACAACACACATACACATAAACACACTCAAACACAAACACACACACACACACACACGCACACACACACACACACACACACACACACACACACACACACACACACACACACACACACACACACACACACACACACGCGCGCGCGCGCGCACAGAGACACGTGAAGGGGATGCTTGTATGCCAATGGTCATAAACAGGATAGGGGCTTCTTTCCTGTGGAACTCTGCCGCCTGGTTTGTGGCAACCGCGTACTGAACGATGCTTGTGGGTGAGCAGTTACCCGATGGAAATGAAGTCCAAGTCGGAGTGGACCGCTTCGCCATTCCCGAAATTATGTTCCAGCCCGTATGTTCCCACTCACTACATGTGCCTTTCTGGTTCCATGCCCCAAAGTTGTGCCTGGCCTTGTTCCGAGTATCAATAACCTTCACTTCTCAATAATCTCTTTCTATCCTTAAATGTAATCCTATCTGTAGTTCGTACGTTCCGCTTTGGCCCCCCCTCCCCCCGGCCTGTCTGCCTGTGTGTGTATGTGTGTGTGTGTGTGTGTGTGTGTGTGTGTGTGTGTGTGTGTGTGTGTGTGTGTGTGTGAGAGAGAGAAAGAGAGAGAGAGAGAGAGAGAGAGAGAGAGTGTGTGTGTGTGTGTGTGTGTGTGTGTGTGTGTGTGTGTGTGTGTGTCTCCGTGCATGTTTGGGTGCGTGTCTCCCCTCTGTGCGCTTGTCTGAAACCTGGGCTGCAGGCTTTACCCAGCCTTGAGGCTACGGAAAAGTCAGCGTCTTAGGAAGCACTGCCGACGTCTTTTTAGCGATTTATCATGCACACGGCGAAAGGCAGGAGCCTGGATAAGTGTTGGCATAGTAGTACTGCTACTGTGCAATACAGGGAGTACAGAGCAGGGAGTTTTCCTTATCCCTTGCGGCTCAGACCAGCTGGCCTAAAAGGAAATTGAGGCCTTGAATGCTCACCTGATGCAAAGGACGAGGAAGTAGCAGACTGGGGCGGCTTGAGATTGTAGCTTCCTAGGCCTGATTTCGCTGATCTATTTTGTACAACCGTCCACGACACAAAATCCTATGGACGGAACCTACCCCTTTTTAAAAAAGAAATAATAATAGTAAATATAATTGAAGAGATGGGGTTGGTTCTGTTCAGAAACTGTTGTCAGGCTACCTGGGCCATGGAGTGGTGAAGAACTACGACGGAGGGGAAGTGCCCAGCATTACAAGTGCGCCTGGACACCCCTTCCCTCTTCTTGGAGTGCACTACTTCAATTTTGTTTGACAGTGCTGCCTATACTTGCCAGGTTTTCTGCCTACCTCTCGTACATTTGGCGGGCCGAGCG